>JAWWEU010000091.1:2760867-2775195 GCA_035583155.1 Acropternis orthonyx
ATCACTGCCTAAAAAAAAAAAAAAAAAAAAAAAAAAAATTGCCCAACTCTTCCCTCTTTTGTGTCTTTTCTCCTTTTGCCCCTTTAACTGCATTCTCCTGAATGCCATGTTATTATCTTGGAATTTAGTTTAAAAATCCTTCTAATCCCTGTAAAAAATCTCTCTTAATTTTCAAACCCACCATTCTGTAGCTGAGGGACTGCCCAGCATCCTCTAAATGATACTTGGTATTTCATTGGTTTTCACCTAGACTGTAACCTGCTTCTGACATATATCATTTGTATAATCACAAAACAAATTTTTATTTTCCATGCCCACAACTGAAAAAAGCATAAATTTTAATGCACAGCTCACTGTAAGAGGACTCTCATGAAGCAATGTACCCACTGGCCACTTTGTTGCAGACAGAGATGAACCTTAATCACTACAATGGCCCCTTCCAAATAAGTGTGTTGATGGTTCTCCTAACCCAAATGATAATGTCTTTTTACTTCTTCACTCTCTCAGCTTTGAGTACAAAAAATGTACCTCCTTCCATCCAACTTCCTTTCTTTTATCCTAATTCACGTTCTATGAAGGTGTAACTCAACAGAATAATAGTATCAGCAGTGTGTTAACCCCTTGGCTAATCCCTTTCTTGTCATGTGCATAAGAAGACCATATTTAAGCCCTTTTAGTGCATTTTAAATGCATTTTAAAACTCACTTATTTGTAAGGCATTTACTTAATTTCACTGAAAGTCTATTCCTGTCTGTAAAGTGCCATGTTCCTAATTATTACTCTGTAAATAAGCAGTAAGGCAGAAATAGGAACAGCAAAGGAAGTCAAACTTTAGGAGACTACAACTGAGAAGAGGAAAGAAATGTTATATGGCATAAATATTCAGAATACATCTACTTTTATGGATACTGCAGTTAGAGAGGGATCCAATCCAGTTCAGCTGGGTCCAAACACATTTGGTCTTGACTGCAGCTGTCTTCAAGACTTAGACAGTTAACAACTTTGTATGGGAATGATGTTGCTGACTGCCTGACCAGAACTGGTGACACTACCTGTGATATGTCAGGGGTGAGCAGACACTGTGAGGATGCAGTGAGCATGCTGTGATAATAAGAAACATGGGTTATTATCTCACATGCAGATTGGAAAAATATAATTTTTTTGACCACTATGTTCTAGACCTTGTCAACAACTGATTAACGGAGCAGTCCTGTTTAGCAGCCTGTGAGAGACCTTTGCTTTGGTTTTGAACAGAACAACAGACTTGATTTGAAATACTATCAAAAATCCACTCTGTAACAGCAGCTACAATGCACTGGATTTTAATCTTCTTGGGCATACTCCCAAAATGCCACGCAACCGTGCCTTCCCTCAAAAAAACTGCACCCAACTTCAGCAACTCTGTAGTTCTGTACGCATGAAGACAGAAAGCTTTTTATACTAAAGAGAGGCAGTGTTAAATCCTTAGAGGTAGCTTAAAAACAAGGGGCAACTTGTAGGAGTCAGAAAGCAAAGGGTCATTTCAGGGAACAGACATGCCAAGAAGAACTCAAAGTAATACAACAGAAGGAGAATGGAAGTTATTAAAAGCAAGAAGAGATCATTCCAAAAGTTCCAAGTAGTACCATAAACTGTGGTGAGTTAGTTATAAAATCACAGCAAGGCAGTCCAGAAGAGAGTTTGAGTAAAAACCCATGCAGACATTAAAAGTTTACAATAGAACAATGTAGTTTCAAATACATCAGAAGCAGGAATTCTGCTTGAATGTTCACTTGGCTAGAAGACCATTAGTGTGCCAGTGTCACGGGTTTGTTGATGGTTTGGGTTTTTTTTCCTTCTGAGTAAGCTGTGGGAAACTTGAGAAAGTTTCTGCACTTGGAACTTTCTTAATAAAGCTCTACTAAGAAAAGTCTCAGCAGAAAATCTATGTCAAAATGAATGTCAGTAGAAAACATTATGGGAGAAATAGAGGAAACAAGAGAAGACTAGCAAATCGCCAGGACCAAACAACATCTGTTTCAAAGGAATGTAATAGCTGAACCACTAATTGTTGTGTGAAACTTACTACTTAAACCCACTTAATTAAGTAGTGAAGAGTGGCAAATGTACCGCTCATCTTTGAAATGTGTTCCAGGGAGTACCTGCAAACAGGTAAGCCTCAAGAGTGTACCAGGCCAGTTAGTGGATATTATAACAAAGAACAGATCTTGTATACAGATGTATAAATTGCTTATACCAGGTAAGAGTCAGTCCACCTCTGGTAAGGGAAGTAATTTGTGAAAAACTTAACAATTCAGTTCATAAAGGAGATCTGATAAATACAGTCTGCTCAGAGTTTCAAAGCTTCTGACAGCCGTTCATCAAAGCCTTGTAACGAAACTAAGAAGTCATGGTGGAAAAGAAGGGGTCATGGCATGGATAAATCTGGATAAAGCACAGGATTCAGCTAGAATGGTGCATGCCAGAGGAATTCCACAAGGAATCATGCTGTTTAACTTATATGAGAATAGAGTGAGTCAAATGAAAAATGACCAAGTTTGTTGGTTATAAACAAGTGGTAAAGCCAAGAATTGATGATGCAAACATCATGAAAGCCCTCGTGAGTGATCTCCTGAGTGTTACGATGGTAAGTGAAATTGAAAAGACATATGTGAAGTTATGTTCACAGGAATCTCAGTCCTAACTGTAATGGTAAAATGATGGACTCTGTTCTGGGAAAATGTAAGTTCAATGAGGAGTAGAAATGGGTAAAAAAAGGAAAACAAAAACAAAGCAAAAGAAAAGAAAACGAAAACAACCTTGGGATTTAAGTATTTGCCTTTAGCAGGAAAATAAGAGTAACATACTAAGCAATGGATACAAATTCATGGCTCACTCACATGTTGAATACTATATGCATTTATTGTTCTATCATTCCTCTATCTTAAGGAAAAAAGAAAAAGATAAAATAAAATTGAACAAGGTACAAAAATAGGTGGGATTAGCAAAGGATGGGAGATGGCAGAGCAGGATATGGAAGTTCACAAACCTAGAGCAGCACGGAATTAGGGACAAAGAACCACTTTACACCATCTCTTCCAGCTTAGGATTTGGTGGGCCTCAAGCATGTAGAATAGCATTAAAACAAACAAAAAAAATTTCTTGATGCAATGTGCAGTAAAGTTATGCATTGCTGGAGGTCCTTAGAGTTTATGTTGATTCAAGTGGAGAATGGACAAGTTTGTGGAAGAGAAATCCTTCATTACCTATTAAATGTAAGGACACTTCCTCTGTCTAAAGGAAGCTGTGAGCCGAAAGTTGTTGAAAATTGACTGAATATCCAGGAATACTTTGATATTTCAATTGGCTTTTGAAAAGCATGCTATACCTGAACATTTTTCATTGTAGTAATCAAGGACAAAGTTCAATAAACAGACTCAGTTTTTAAACAGTCTGTTTATTCAATAAACTACAAATTAGGTACTTTGTGTCCTCAGATTTCACAGTAGAAATGTGTCACTGATGTTTATTATGCAATATTATGAATGTCTTCATTATTTTAATACATGAAGAGTATTAGTACTATCTACTTTGTCTGTTTGAGGCAATTTAGATTGAGTCAAAATACCTAAAATGTGTGCTACCTATATATAAAGGAGCAGAAGTGTCTCCAGATGGACCCAAATTAAATGCATGAAGACAAAAATCCATAAATATTCCCTCCAATGTTACTTTTACTTTACCTAGTATTTGCCAGATACAATTGTGGTCACAGAGAAAAAAGATTTGACTGCTTCCCACATACACACCCACTCAACTACTAATAAAAAAATCTTAGGACCAAGTATTGACTTTTTTTAGTGCTTTCTGTTGACATTTCCATTACAGATCTATCTCAAGGCTAAATGGATTCTGACAATGGCATTTTATGAGAGAAATAAATTGCATTTCTGTAATGCTTTGACTTCCAATATATGTTCTCCTAAGCAAACTAAATTATCAGGGTACTTAAAACATCAGCGTAAACAAAATCTTTTCTTCAAATACAAAGAAAACCCCAAGTTTTACACAGTCTTTTCTTCTTCAATAACTTCACAAATAGAATAATCTATACCCTTCAGGTTGCTCTGAGGTATACTAATGGCATCATTTACATGGCAGGTAGCACATGAAATTACAGGAATGATGCTCTGTTTGGTCTGACCCACATTTCAGTTTAAAATAAAGTGCAGCTTCTCCCACATAGCAACCTGATTAAACATATTAACTGTGGTGTTGACTACAAATGTACACACCAGAGTGTAAAAAATTAGCAGATACAATGGCCAAGTCTGTAAGTCGTATTTAATTTTAATTAAATTTCATTCTGTAGCTCAATTAATCCACAACTCCAAATGTCAGCAGGACTTAGGCAAATGGAATGACATCTGCTGCACTGCATGCTGACTATAAAACCTTCACTGTATGCTAGAGGTCTGGAAATATACCAGGCCCCCCAAAAAATAATCTTACTAAATATATATCAATTTATAGAAGTCTAATTTCAACAGAACATAGGAGAGGTGTTTGATAGAAATCTTGGAAACTTGGAAAAATTTCTTTGTTTCACAGGTCTGGCTAATAATACTGCCTATCTAAAACTGAATACAGTGGTGTGCACTAGTAACAACATATTTACAATGTGATAGTGTTATTTTTAACTAATCTATTAAGAGATATCTTTCAGCATACTGTGCAGCTATAAAAAAAAGTATTGTAAACACTCCACATTATTATTAATATAAGTAATTATCTGCATACAAGTATTATCCAGAAGCTTCTGCTCATGTGTGAAAGCTGTAGAAAGACATTATTTGTGCCAGAGAGAAATGGATGCACACTCTTAACACCATTAAGGTATTTCTGTGGTAATCTGACATCTAGATATGTTTACAGTGCCAACCACATTACAGGTAGATTACAAGAGAAGTTGAGAAATTTGAGGAAGGGGAATAAAAAGACACTAACAGTGAAAGTAAGTTCACAGACTTTCTGAGTCACATTGTCATACTGGTATCTGTGTTAGTCCTACATTTCTTTTAATTTCTCTATTTTATTCTAAAAGAATGGCCCCATCTTAGCCATTATTTTTGACTGACTTTTATGACAAATGACAGATGAAGCAGGAACAGTTAAGTGAGATGGGAATGAGGCCTGTGCATCTGAGATTAGGGAGAGGTTTCTGTAATAATGGTTGTGAGGTAAACAACCAATTTTTAAATAAAACATTACTACCCATTTCAATGGACCTTATTTAAAATACACAAATAAGGCAAAAAGCAAAATTGAAAGGAAAAGCCTGTATGCATTTCACAGTACTTTATGCATAAAAAATGTATTAAGATGTCTCAATTTTCCACATACTGCCTGTAGCTTTGATCAAAAAGTATAAAATAATGCTGAACTGAAGGCTAATGGACACTTTGTCATAGGATTTTGATTGTCCAAATACTTGAGTCAGTCAGATACTGTATTTACATGATAGAGGTTGTCATTTATCATTCAATTTAATGATCTCTATAATTGTTTCTTCCCCCTATTGAAAACCAAGCCATTGAACATGCAAAAAAGTGAAATAGAGGCTTCCATGTTTTCCCAAATTATCATTACAAGTTCTTCCTGCACTATTAACTGTATTTTGTGCAGCTCTTGCATATTTTGGATGGTTGTAAAAGTATATATAATGGAATATATAAAATCATGCATTGAAAATTGAACTCCATTCTTCAAACACCTATTTTTATTCAGGTGGGTAGATTACATGGCTTTAATAAAAGTGCTTACATACAACAAAAGTTCAAAAAACACAGAAGATACAGACAGTTTCCAGGACTATATTTCTATCAAAGAATACAATTATTTCTATTCCTCCCCCCTTCCTTAAATTTAAGCTTATTTTATGCCAAATGCATTGAAGATATATATTAAAATTATATTTTAATTTCAATCATTAAACTGAATATAAATATGATTATACTTAGTTATTATTATCACAATTATATTAACTAATGTACTAAAATTCCTTATTTTTTCCTTCCTTTATCATTGTTTTCTCAAAGGCTACTCTCATGTGTAGAGAAAGTATTTCACTACACTGCAGTATACATAAATAAACATTTTCAGTTATTCAGCCTCCTCTATGACAGTCAGTGCAGACTGCTGATTATTACTACACATCAAGTACAACCTTCAAATGTATGCCTAGTTGTTCTCTTAGGTATGAAAATTGCAAGTTCCCTGAATGACAGAAAAACCTGGATGAGACCCATCCACATTGATCCAGCCATCAGCAGTCATGAAGGAAGAACCTATTAAAGGCTAAAAGAACTGCAATGTCTACTCAAGTGAATACTCCCAGAGCTTTTACTTTTGATACCCAAAAAGCTGCTCCACCATATCCCCCTGCTGTTGGTGTCACTGTAAAATTTCAGGTAATGAGGTAAGGGGCACACTTGGGTTCTTTATATGCCAAGATGAGGAAAATTAATTTTAATTCTAGAAAGATGGCAGTACTGGTATAGACGGTCACTGAACACTTCCAGCTGCTCTACTGTACTGGTATCTGGAACAGAAATCCTGTTCTAACACCACAGGTGCAGAGCAGTTTCTTATATTCCACCAGTGCAAAACAGACATAGGGTACACCATACAGACGGGTAGAGGAAAAATAAAATATAAATGAAAGCAAGATACTTCTCTGTAATAGTTTCAACAAATATAATTGTTCAGGGGGAAAAAAATTGAAATAAAAATGTTTCTGGAAAGATGTGGTAGGTTCATCATCATCATTATGATACCCTGCGTTTTCAAGGTCAAAATCCCAAAGAGTTTACTGGCTTTACAGTATAATTCTGCTTCCTAGTTCACAGTTGATCAGAAAAGATGCAATTTGTGAGCAAATACCAATGCTTAACTGTTCTTTTTGTTTATCCATTGACTAGTACATGTGGACAATGGAGCTCACTTAAAACTGCACAATAAAAACTATTTCAAAACTATTGAATGCCTTAAGAAAACTTCAGAAAGGCTGTGATATATGTTAATGAATTCAAGCTTTAAAAATTATGACAATAAAAATGCAAAGATGCTTTCAGAATCATGCTGCTAAAAACTTTTAAAATGTTGGATGGTAAACATTAAAAGAAAGGTCTTATGCTATACTTCTCCAGATTTTTTTTTCATATAAAAAACAACTGATCTCTAAAACAAAAATAAAACAAATATATTTTTCAATTATTAATACTAACATTCATGGACTTGTTAAAAGCCACAACATCTAGAATCTAAAAACTACACATTAAAATATATTTGCCTTTCTTCCAGCTTTATTAGTAGTAAAATTAATAAGAGTAGTAAAATAAATAGTAAAAATAGTAGTGAAATTAATAATTAGTAGTAAAATTAATAATACAACTGGAGCATTTAAAATTTATCTGGAAAGATATGAATCTTTACAGAATGTAAAAAAATAGATCTAAATCTTAAGCTGTTAAAGTAATCTAAAGAAGGTAACAGCTCATTGGTAAGCTTGGCTCTGAATAAAATTTGGATTTTTGTTGTTTAGATATATTTTCTCCAAGCAAAAGAGGAGTGGGTTTGATTTTACTCTATGAGTGATGTTTTAACTCAATGAGCTGTGTATATTTCTAGACATACAATAGCACTTTTGCTAATCTGCCTGCCACTGACTGTCAAGCTTCTGCCACTCTCGGTGTGAAACTCACAAGGAATATCACAAACTGATACACAGACAGATAAACACCTAATTTTCAGTTTCAAATTTACCATACAGCTGCCATTATGCATTTTCTCAAACAAATGTTTACACTACATGTACATATTAAAAAAAAATAAAAGGAAAAACTACTTCAGTGCACTATGCACTTTATGCACTAAGCTATTCATAATAGGACAAAAATGTGTAACTCATTTTGACTCTACAAGTCATCAGCTCTTAACTCAGGATCCTATTTTATTACAGTAAGACCTCTAAAAGACAAAATTACCGGGAAATGAAAAAAAAAAAAAAAACGGGGGGGAAAGCTTGAAAGTGCCTATATTTTGGAGACACAAAAGTTTATTGCTGTTTTAAGGCCAAATTTTATCCTTCATTTGTCCAATTTCCATATCTTGCGGACTCTGCTAGTGTTACTTTTGTCTCCCCATCCAAAATTAATCTTCCTTTTTGATTTGCAAAAAGAATATCAGATTCAATTTTCACAGTAGAATTACATAAAGAGATGCAGTTCAAAATCAGGTCTTTGAGTAACAGATAACATTTATGACAGCTGTCCTTCTTTAAATATATATGTGTGTATATATGTGTGTATTCACACACATAGAGTTTGAAGTCAGCAGAAATGTATTCAAGTAATAAACAATGCCTAAAAATACACTAAAATGAGACTGTAAAGCACAGTGCTGCAAAAAGATTATCAGACTGAAGGAAACTTAAAAACCCACCGAACTTGGAGCAGAGTGAACTGAAGCCAAAAAAGGCTTCAAATTCTGTTTGCCTCTATGACTTCTCTGACTTTTTTAGCTTTCATTTCTACTGTCCACTTCAAGCCGCCTGCTCTGTTTTAAACAAGCGTCTTATCTTTAAACATTCTGCTTAATTTTATAGCCTGGATGTGTGCTGGAACAGAGTTACCAATTTGTACTCGTACTGATCATTATGCCATTTATCCCAATAACTGAATGCGAAAATGTTAAATGTTGCTGTGCCAAAATTGTTTTACTCACAAGAAATTCTTACTCTTACCTAACAGAGCGTAACAACTGAAAAACATTAACAGAAATGGTATCCAGAGACTGTTAGGAGGAGTTAGTTATATAGAGCTCAAACTGAGGTCAAACTAACAAAAATGCAAAAGCAAGGAATGGTCACACAAGTATTTTGGTCTGATATTACAGACTTTTAAGTAAAATTTTTCCCCAGCATGTTAGAGCTGTGACCTATACAAAAAAACCTGTCATAGTAAGACCAGCAGTTCAACTGTAGGAAAGCTTTTTTTTTCCTATGAAGAAGGGAATGTAAGGGAATTTATGCAACAATCCATTTTTTATGCACTGGTTCTGAGGATGAAGAACTTACCAAAACCTCCATGACCCAAAATCTGCCATCACAGCTATGCAGTCAGATCTGTCCTGTTCCCACATGGAATTTGTTTGGTTATGAGGATGCCCTACATGCAGAAAATGGTCAGTGTACATCTGGCTAACAGATTAAGAGTTCTCTCCAGTACTAAGACTTGTATTCTGGAATACTATGCCTTTTTTTCACCTATTTCTTCTGAATAGCTGTTAATAACACTTATTTTAACTGTGAAATTGTTGGCTGACTATGCAGAGGAAGCACAAGAGATTGTACTTTCATGCAACTTCTGTACAACTTTATTGCACTTCTGTGTAACTACAGTGACCTTAGAAGAAAATGCTTTATAGGGAACAGGTACCTTGCTTTAGAGATGCTATCACTTGTTCTTATCCCTAGCTGTGATAATACAAAATTGTTCTATGTCTAGGGATGATTTTTTCTAATAAAAACCAGACCCAAACAAAAGGTTTGATACAATTAAATGAGTGAGTCTCTAATACAGCCTTGAGTTGGACATGTAACATGGCATTCATGTGCTCTTTCATATCAGACAGCAAGACCTCCTTAAAGACTTATTAAGGTCTTATTAGAACGACCAAAAATTCTTCCTATTGAGGATAAAATATGTATCATACACCATCAATATGCCAACTCCTTGCTGTACAATAAAAGTAAAAAACTAATGTTTCTTAAAATACATTTTTTAACTATACTAGAAGCAAAATACACAGAAATACAGACTCCTTGAGGGCTCTTCTAGAGATATAGTGCTTTATGGCTTTGCAGATAAGAATATAATCAAAACAAATTCCCCTCAAAATTAATAAATAAGACTACAATCTTAGCCTATGAAGGTGAATCTTGACTTCAAGAATAAAAGTATATTACATTCATAAAAATTATGGAAGGAAAAATTAGTTGTTATAATTGTATGCTCAATGTGACTCAAATGTAAATATGTAGGTTTTATTAAAACAATGAAGTAAAATTAAATAAATTTTAAAGTACTTTCAACCCTTCTTTATATTACTAATAATACCATGAAAATAAGACCACCAAACATTGTATTTTCTAAGGCACATATAAACATCTGAGGTATAAAAGTTATTCCCCATTTATATCTTACTGGATGCTTCCCTTTTTTCCATAACACTGTTCATCTGGCTTACACTTCATGCTCAAGTCATGCAGATTGGAGCTGACTCTCAATTACACAAAGTCTTTCTCAAAAAATGACAGACCAAATACAGTAGAGATAAAATACATCAAGGTTTAAAATTAGGTCCGTTCAGCACCACTGCCACTTCATCATGAAATGATATAATTCACCGATGCCTCTGCCTAGCCTAACATATGTTCTATTCACAGCCTGCGTCACTCTTCATTTGTAATTATTTCCCGTTTTTCCCCCCTCATCTCATAATACTTTGCGTGGTTGAAGACAAATACTGAAAGGAAAAAAGAGTATTATCATACGATGACCTGTTCCAGGGTGTTAAGTCCCTGTCAGGGTTTGATTTTAACATGAGGAATTGACGATAGTGCATGAAATCAGGCAACATGTTCAGAATTAGACTACATTAATTATCACTTGAGTGCACTATGCATGAAAGTGCTGTTTCACTGACTAAAAGGATTTGATGGACTAAAATTCCATTTCTCATCTGGTTGCTTATGGATGAAGACATTTTTTTCTCTTTGCTGTGAATTTTTCTTTATTAAGTATGATATTTATAAGATTAAAAAGACTGTCTCGTTCAACAACATACATATTTTTAAACAAAAATATTAAAACTATTGTTCTGATTACATAATCTCATGTTTAAGAATGTTTCAAAGTTTACTGCTTAGTCATTACATAGAAAAACATAAAATGTATATAGAAGATGTATGTGATATTATTTTACACCATAAAATTATGAAAAATTAGTTATTATTTCATGAAAAAATTATAATTACATGGAGGTGAAAAATATCCCAGAATTTAATTGCTACTTAGTAAAAAAGTGTATTTTTATGCTGAGATTTTTTCCTTATTTGTCATTTAGTAAAATACTAAAGTTCAGATCACTGAAAAAACTGTCATTGTAACATATTTACCCAGAAAAATTCTACTTTATAGCCCTTCCTATATAATCTATGACTTATCTGCAGAGCAACTGCAAGGAAATCTAAACTTTCAACTCTAAAATATCCACAGATATAGGTAAACCAGCACAGGATAAGATAATTACAATTAAAAAAAATCTAGCAATATTTTTTTTTTAATTTATCATTTTCAATTACTATCCAGAAATTAGTTTCTCACTTTATGTTAGGCGTTACCTGCCTCATATATTTGCATTGATATAGAGAAGTGCCAGAAAACATTGCCATATTATGGCCATTGCACAGATGTTGCTCATGGTATATAAATTTTATCTTGCGTTACCAGAGATTCTTCCATGCTCTTTTTACCATCCAGCTGCACTCGGAGATGATGTTGGGACAAACAGAAGCTAAAAGAGTTGGACTTACTGCTGAGCTAACTTAACTGCTAACAACAGCTGTGGATATGTAACATAATAGAATTATGAATATTTTTATTAGTTATATTTAATTATGCACCTTGTAACTATCTACTGATCTTTCTATATCTGCATTTAGAATTCTCCTTAGAAACTCTAAGCAGAAGAGAACCATATCAAGATGTTAATTTTTAAACCCCATGCTATGCAATTAGAGATCTGAGGACATGGAAGAAATTAATTTTTAGATTAGTAGGTATCAATGAAGCTTGGGTAGAACTACCAACTGACATATATATAATAAACACCTTGAAAGTAAACAATAAACATTTCCAACATTTTAGATCTTACTTAATTACAGTACTCAACTAAAATCAGAGATCAACTTTGGCTAGTTCTAAAGAATCACAAGGAATAAAAACTATAGACCACTGAGAGAAGTACACTAAATTATATCGTATCAGATGTTGCAATAAGTTGATGACTTTCACTAAAGGGACAAGATAGAAGATGATGCTGGTCATTAAGGTGGCATCAGAAAAGGCATTAATGAATCACAAAGATCTTCCAACCAGATAGGAAATAATACCTTGTACTGCCATAGCAGATGGTGCAGAATTTTTGTTTGTAAATCAGGTAAATTTTATGGACAATATTAAAACTTCAAACAAAGGGCCCTGTGGGATCAACAGCATTCTTCTGTGTTTTGCAGGAGGGAGGAATCAGCCCATTTTACACTATTCTCCTTTCTAGTACTTGACACATCTTCCCTTTCCAGGCCACAAATACCATCATGCAGCAGTTCTTCGCTTGCTCTTCTCTAGTGGGTTGTTATTAGTTTCTCTATTCCCCCAGTCCTTTCCTAGGATCCATGGTCCTCTCTCACTCTTAGTACCTTTGCCTGAGGATCTCATTCTGCCTTCCCCTAAGGGAGTTTCAGACTGTGACTCTACCTGAGCTATGCCAAGCATGGCATATGTGTGATAACAGCTGTAACAAGGATAACAGTATCTCAGAATTTAAAAAACTCCTAGAGGTAAAAACTTAAATCTTGGTCTCTTTCAGAAGAAAGAAAAAAAAGAAAGAAAGAAAAAAAGAAACATGTAAACATGTAGGGCAATATTTTTGTAACTTCAGAATACCCAAAGGACAAGAAAATCAAGATTGTTTTCCCTTCTAGAGAAGCATGACATAATAGTTAGCAGATTACAATGATTACGCTTGCTCTGACTTTTCCATTGCATGTTCGTAACTATAAAATTGTATTGTCCCCTTTCTTCTTCTCCTCCACGTACTTGGTTTTTATGCATATCAAATTCTTTACCTTACGGTTCTTGCACAGGAGAAGCCAACTGCTTGATCTTTGCTTTACAAGAGTATCCACAGAAAAGTATGATGTGAATGAACAGCACTATTCACTCAAGTAAAAGGAAAGCTGGAGAGTTTACTGTACAAACCCGAGGCTGATTGACAACAGTGCGGCATAGGTTTTGCAAAATCGGGGAGGCTACAAAGTGGGAATGAATGAATGGGAGCTGTGTGCTGAATGGGTGACTCACCACACCTACACGCTGAAGCAAGGTCCTTGCAAATCTTAAGAACAGCCTCAGTAAAACATCATTATGCCAATGCTTAAGCTCCATCAAACTCTAGGAATCTACAGAGATTATTTTAATATTTTAAAGTGTTATTATGGGCGTAATTTTAAAATACTTTCCCTTAAATACCTACTGTAATCTGCTGCCTCAGAAAAACTGCCAGTAAAGCTCCATGTGTATTTGGATGTCTCATTTATCAGCTTAAATCATTATCTTTGGTCTTTTGTTTACAGTGATGTAATTAAGAAACTTATGACTTGGAAAAAACATCTTTTAGCTTGCAGCTGTCTTCTATGAACATTTGCTATACGTTCATCTTTGTATGGATAATATAATTATTGCTTCCTGACAAGTAACAAATTTTCATATCTTGCATGAAGTAAGAGATGCATGGTATTCAACCAACAGTTCTACAGAGGCTTGGTTTGGGGTAAGAAACAAAAGTAAATGTCCATCAAGGCTAAGAAGAAACATATTCTGACTGCTTCAAAATGTCTGAATTCTGCACCATTACAGTTGGAGAAACACTGGAATAAAAAAAGAAAGATCAAACTAGGAATAAACAAGTCAACTCACAACTCCTTTTCACAGGACCTTCCCTGTCCTAGAAATGAATCTGCATGTGACATGTAAACACATCAGAACTTCAGGGCTCACAGACGATCATGCACTTTAGACGTTAATCCTCTAGACCATATTAAATATGTGAATGTTATTAATATTGCTATTAAATACACAGTATAAAACCAAAGAACTGCTTACCAGATATATAACGAAAGGGAAACCATGCCACCAGTGTTGCACCTGCAGTATATATCATAGGACACTCCTATTTGCAAGGAAAAGTAAGCAGAGAGAGTCCACATACTTAAATTTTCTGACTCGTTCTTCTTGATTCAAAAGATATTGCCCTTATGTTCCAACATCTTACACTAGAGGTGAACATTTGAAATAAATGAATCTATAACTGTGTAGAAGGGTTTGTGGAAGGGTCACCACAGAAAAATTTAAGACATTGACTACCCCACTTGATGTGGTACAAAGAAACATCTCAAAGAATAAAAACCTTGCCAAAGATGGAATATTAATTAGAATGAAGAGACAA
>JAWWEU010000091.1:2775295-2812800 GCA_035583155.1 Acropternis orthonyx
ATTGTATAACATTCTTTACAGATGGAATTGTAATTTTTCTGTATTGCATTCTCCCCTTCCCCAAAACCCCCACCGTGTTTTAAGGGTCCCAGCAAACCCTCACCCATTGGTCCCTGTAACACCCTTGTTCGTTGGTCCCGATCCCCCTCCACTCTAACCCCATTGGTCATATGGAAATGACCCTCAGCTATATAGCTGTGTCCCCCCTGCAGTAAACTCCCTTTTCTTGCCCCTCTCCAGCGTGGTCTGTGTGGCCTTTCTTTGGTTCACGGGGGCCACGTGTTTGGGAGGGGGCCAGGGGAGAGCAGCCCCCCAGGAAATCAAGTAAGCACCCTCTCCTGGGGGGATCCAACCACCTGCCACACCCACTAAAACAAAAACTGCTGGCATGTATACAGGTCTTTTATCCACAGTATATTACACCTTTCATGGGTAGTATTTAAGATAGACAAATGCTACATTTTTATGAAATTCAAGTTCATGGCATGTTTCTTCTCATGCTAAATTACACTTATTAAAGCTGCGGTTTTCTGTAGAGGCTGTTTGAACTTTTTATTATGATTCAAGACAGTCTCATCCATTCAAAAATATTTCTTTATTGTGCAGGCAGGTGCATAATGGCAGTTTGCAGACACCGGTTCCTGTGATACTTCTGACTTGATAAGTATAGACTAACAATACAAAACTTGACAATTAAATGACCTGAAACCTACTCCATGAGGCATTAGGACATGATTAATTACTTTACTGACTAATGACAGAAGGTGAGGATTATTCTTAAAACAAGATTGGCTGGTATCATTGTGTTTAGAAAACGATTATTATTTCTGGACCTGACATGCTTAAATCTCTAGTAAAGAGGCAACATCACAACTCTTAATGGAAGCTGAATAAATATGAAGCCTACAATAGGAAGGTTTCAAATTCCAAAATATAATCTGTGTTAACCATTTCACAATCCAAACCAAAATATTTGTCCTATTTTAAATTTCTATCATAAAACTATTTGCAAGTTGATACAATTACTCTAATTTTTCCCTAGATAGTTCTAATAAAAATACACTATTTTACTGCTTCAGTAGTAAAACTTTCAAAGTTTCTTCAATTAAAGTGAAAAAATGTTTGAAAACATGATGATTCTTAAATAGGTATGAATACAGAACAGTCATATAGGAAAAGCAAGAAAAAAAATTGGTCTGGTTATTCAAGGACTTATTGCATGGCTTTGCATGGTTAGGACTTACAAACCTGGGAAATAACTGCTCTCACACTGAGGTAACCAAGGTAAAATTGCTGCATCAACACCAGGCTGAGGCAACAGATACTTTTACCTAAACTATTCCTATGAAGGTTTTGAAAAACAAACAAACAAAAATACAAACAAAACCCCAGAAGGATTTCCAACATTCTCTATACAGTTCAAAAACTTCCAGAATTTGTTATTAATATGAAACCATGCATTCTACATATTCAAATTTTTAATAATAAATTACGGATCAAATCACATATGCCTTTAGCTCATGCTAGTGAGCTGCCTGATTTTGCAAACAAGCAGTACTTCTCAAGAAGTTTATGCATCTGCATTCCTACTTCCTTGCTTGGCACCTTACAACTTAAACTAACTTCTGACTCAAAGGAAGCAGACAGATGAATCTAGATAAAATGCTGTTTGTAGGGATCAAGATTCAGAACAATGTTGTCCAGCCAATATTTTAAAGATATTATTTTCATATTAAAATTATTAAAAGATTATCCTCCATGACAAGAAAATCAATTAGTGATTCAGGCTTGACCAGAAATGTCTGTTTCAAATACATTCATTTGCTTGCTAAACAGCATCAAGCACATAAACTAAGGAGCAAGAACCTACTGAACACTTGTTCACTGACCTCAGCTATCACTCTAATAACCACATATTGTAGCATTTCAAAAGCAGATTTTTTTTATTTACTGTATTTTACATTGAAGAGAAATTGTGACAAATTTGTGCATAAACAGCAGAACATCAAAACAAGAATTTCCCCAAAGGCTGCACTGAAACTTCATTATAGGGCAAGATTACTTTTTATCAGCCTCCATTGCATCTGAGAAGGTCTACATCAAAGAGTAATTCCTAATTTTGGGTTTTTTATCAATCCTGACAAGTTTCAGCTTATAGCCAAACATTCACCATTATGTGAAACTGTCATTGGGTTCTAAATAAAACAGTAAAACTGTATTAAGGAAATTGAAATCGAGTATTCTCATAAAATTGTTTTCCCATGTTCTATCATTTTCACAGTTCCTTACGTTCCCTTCTCAGGTAGTATTGTGCAACAAAAGGGTCTCAGTCCAATATTTATCACTGTCACTCTCTTTCTGCTTTACATCTGGCCAATAAGTAGCAATTCTAGGTACTGAATGGAATAATGAACATATTACTTCAGGGAGAAAAGCCCTCCTTTATCTTTCAAAAATTAAGGAATGCCAAAATGAAAGTTTGTCAAAAATGCACTGAGAATATACTAATACAAGTTAACTGTGACTCACCATTAACCTTTCCTTTCTCACACAAACTCCTGAAAAGCTTACTGAAAAGCCAAAATAAATTTAGAATCTAACGAATAATGTTACTGTCTCAGTGCAAATGGGACAGGCCAGTGGCACTACCATGGAATTTTCTCTCCCGTGGAGAGGGTTTGACATTCATATTAATCTTGGTATGTTTTCTCAAAGTTGGTGCTATTGACATAATTCATATTTGACTATACTACTGACTATAAATAATAGTTATCCCTCTTAGGAGAGATGCATGAAGTCCCACTTAACTTACTAAAATGGAGTAATTTCTCAACATGCCTCCTCTATTACCAGACAATATAATTACGTCCCAGAACTTTCTGTTCCTTCTCATTTCTGCATGCACTCATTGAACGATCTGGACAAAATATCACAGAAGGAAGGACTAGCAGTATATTGAAGTGCTGCAGTGCTACCTATCCTTCACCACCTATATCTGTATCACTATCACTGACCAGTCAATAAATGAAGTCAGATTACAAATAAAGAGAAGGCAATCTACATTAAGGGGAACGAAGAGCATGACAAATGTGCAGAGAAAAAGAATTTCAAAGGATTCCCAATGAATGCACAGTTCCTTTGCTTTAAGGAAGACACACATAATATTGGTCAATTCAATCCACAGATTAGAACTCCTGGATTTTTCTCTAACACTAAGTTTCATCCATTACTGATGCCTTCAGCTTCTTGTTGCTAAGAAACTTCTTCCAATCCTGGTGGATGATAATAAGATCACAGGAAAATTCAGTTTGGAAGGGACTTTAGGAGGTCTTTAGCTCAACCTCGTGCTTAAAGCAGGGTCAGTCATGAAGTCACACCAGGGTTATCCAAAAATGGCTGAATGAATGATGTCCTAGCCTCATTACATCCACTTCTTGGTGGAGCTATATGCAGTAATTGGACACATTTTCATTTTAAAAACTAGTTAGCATAATGCATTTTTCCTTAACAAGATGTTCATTCTTATCATTAGGGTTCTTAGCTGGTGTATTCTTAAATCTGAGCATCTTCACTGGTCACAGTGGCTTCCCCTAGAGTTTAAGTGATATCTAAAGTCTGTGGAAACATTAAAAATACGTCATCACTTACCTAAAAAACTGACTAAAGCCAGACAGTAGTCCTCTGACATAAAGAAATGCTCAAATAAGGAAAAAAAAGCTTCCTTTGTTAGTGTGAAACTGCAAAATGTCTTCCCACAGGAACTACAGATAATCAGAAATCCCATCCCTCCAAGTATAAAGTTCTGTTCTGTGATGTCATATGGTTATAATTAATATGTACATTTATACGTACTTCTATATGTAACAAATAGTATCTACATTTATTGGTACATACATCTTGCTCCATAAATTTGCTGAAATTTTTCAACAAAAAAATCCCAAGAACATTAATTTAGGTGTTCCACTGAACACACATTTCCAGATGTAAAAGAATGAGTGAAAAAGCACACTTGTTAGCTTCATAAACTGATACAGTAATTAAATGCTTTGTTTTGGGTTCCAAAGCCACGATCTTAATCATATAACTTGACTGTCTTTGACTTCCAGACAAAAGCCCACATTTATTAACAAATAAAGATTTCATAACAAACTTAGGAATGCCTAGGTACATTTCCAAAGATAAGCATATATTTAGAAATCACAGCACTGAAACAGAAATGCTCACTTAAATACTTTGTCCAGATCACTCAGAGAAAGAATAAACTGTTACTATGAAGAACTAAACTGTAATGGTTTTAACTTTTCTTTATATATTTCAATTCTGCAATCATATGTTACAGATAAGCAGTAAAATACTGTGAAAAATAAATGAAATCCTAAGTTCTGACAATATATATACTATGAAACTGAGAGCCAAATTAACCCAAATGTTACCTGTACAAGCGGTTTATTCACATATTGAATAAAACTATCAGTATTAACAGCTTTGATGCAATTATCTGGCAAACCCAATACACAATGACAGTGAATTTTTTGTTCATATTTAATTTCTATGTATTTTTATGTGTCCATATGCAAAAATAACCACATAAGTCAACACAGAGACTGGGTAATAATTAAATCCACTTCCACCATTATTAAACATTTCTGTTATCTTTTCCTCATGACCTTCTTCATTTAGCAAAACTTTAGTTTATTTCAATATCTACAATTTATTACTGAAGTTTCTCACATCTCAAATTCATTGACTAGTGCTGTTCTACTGTAAGAGAGTTACTGTCTACTCACATCAACAATTTTACTCCCAACTATGACAATTAACCACCAAGGAAAATTTAATTTAATTTGTGGATTATAAAGACTAAAAATAACTTAGATATTTGCAATGGCTTTTTCATGTTAGCATGGAGGGAGAACTCAGAATAAGTAAAATTAATTTGATGTCATCCATGGCTTTTTCATGTGCTATGCATCATAAAATGACAAGTAACATAAAAAATATATAACACATTCCTTAAAGTTTTCATTTCTCTTCATTATCATAAAACTCCCAAAGTGATATTGACTTAATTACAAGATTTTGATTATTTTTCAGTGATGAAATAATTCCTATTTATAAATATGATAAGCATCTCAGAAGCTTTTGTAGGATGAGAGATCATATTGTCACAGATTATGTAGATTTCATATGCTTTTTCTGGAAATCTACAACACTTAAACTCTAATTTGTTTTCAAATACCATGGTTACACTAGTGATTCTTCCACTTGTCTAATTTCTATCAGTTGTATATATCTATTGTCTCTTCTGAGTGAGAATATAGATTGACAGTATGTCATTTAACTTTTCAGAGATTTCATTTTTATTTTAGATATTACTCAGTGATCTCAATAACTATGCTATTTTATAGAAATTATGGACTTAACATTTTACTACTGGTTTATTTAAATTCCTACATTTCTACAGAGCTCATGAAATCTCACTTTCAGAGAGCATTTTGTTATGGGATTTTTGTGTTTGTTGGTGTAAATAAAGAAAAAAAGTTCCAAACAGTCTAGGACTCTTGTGAAGAAACAGTTTGAACTGTGAATACCTATACTGGATCACTACTTGGGTTGGGCAAGGAAATGGACTGGACTGCTTTAACTGGTAGTTAGAGAGCATGACTTGCTTATGTTGGCATGATGTCAGAATATTCAAAAAAAAACCCCTTGTCTGGGGAACTGGTGAGAACAAATACATTCTTGTTTCTCAGTCAATAACAAATTCTCCTCTTATCTTCCACCTTTTCATTATCACTTCAGTTAAAGCCACTGGAAAGGCATATTTTACTAACTGAAGATGGTAATATTACACATCATTTACAGGCCTTTTTTAGAACTGTGACTTTACTGTTCCATCCCAGCAGAATAAATTCATAGTAAAATTTACCTTGTTAGTGCAGCCATGTTTACAGTAGCACATCAGCTACCAATCAGGACCAATTTTATCCTTGTCCAAAAAACATATTTTACTGAAGACTAACTGAATTATGGTGACTTAGCAGAGTAGAACAAATTTTTTTTCCTTACACTGCTTGCATTTGAAAGGTTACAGGTTATGATTACAAGTCTTAAATAAAATAAAGTCATTTTGTTGTATGCTTGAGGTCCCTGCTACAACGTCAGGTTTCTTCTACTTCTAGCTCCTGGCTAAGTGTGTTGATGGGGGCCGGGCATAGTTTCTCCTGAATTACTTCAGACTATTCTGTCCTTGTCATTCTGCCCAGCAGTGATGGTTTTTCCTCATGGATACTAGTGGCTCCAGGATTTCAGGTTTGTGCAAGAGACTTGAAGCTCACTTCTCAGGAAGGATTCAGATTTCCTACTCAGGAAAGTGGTTGAGTGACCATTCCTGGTGATACCTAGAAGATGCGTAGGGACGTGGTTTAGTGGTGGACTTGGCAATGCTGGTTTAAGGGTTGGACCTAATAATCTTATAGGTCTTTTCCAACCTGAATGATCCTGGGATTCCATGACACTCAATACATTAGCTTCAGAGTGTAGCACAAGTTGCACAACAACATTAACCAAGTAGTAAAACACTATCTTAATTAATTTGCTAGAGAAAAGCAATGGGATGAGAAAACACAATTCAAACTTTTTAAATAATTGTTTCAGAAACTGTAAGAAATAGGACAATATACCAGAAATTGCATTTTGGCAAGTAATGTACAATATATGGGGGAAATTTAACTTCTGCAGTCCTATGTAGATTTTTAGGTAGAATGGTTTGAAGTAATGGCTTCAACTGTTGCAAATAAAGAGCAAATCAATATTTTGGACGTACTTTGATCCCTTGGCCTGTTTTTCTCTACATGGCCTTCCAAGTGACGATCCCATCTAGGATTCACACAGTAGTAAAAGGAGCACAGAACTGTGACAGTCATCTCCTAGAGACATCCCTTCACACAGACTCCATTGCAAAGTGGAAGGATCATGTGGAGCAGCATGAAAAGTCTGTATGACAGGTATTGAGCAACTAAATATCTCCAGCTGGAAAGTCCACAGGATCCTGAACTAACATATGCTAGGAAAGACAAATGACTGGCTTTATCATAGAGCAATTTGTAAGACATGCTTTGTTTGAACTAGAACTTCTCTGTGGATCAGTGTTTTTTTTCAAATTTGGATTGCAGTCCAGAGAATACTAACTGTTGGTATGGAGAGAATGCTAGTTTTTTCCTGTTTCTGAAAAGCAAGAGAAAAGACTTTTAATGGGTTTTGATGTGAGGAAGGAACAGTGAATATTTTGGTTTTGGCTAACCCTCCTAGAAATCTAGGAAAATCTGTAGAGATTATAATCTATTCTCTCTGGGATTTAAAATATCTTGTGAGGAATGGTGCTATCACACTATAGGCATTGTGTGAGAGCTACTAAATTGCTAGGGTAGGAAAGAGCATATAATTCTTTAAATGCATCCTGATATTTGGGAAAAGCAAGGCAACAGTTTATAAAACCACAATATTTTTCCTGTAAAGTGGAGTTTCCAATTCTAATTAGCCATACATTTGAAAACGTCTTTTATTATGACAGAGATTTTTCCATGAAAGATTAGTTTTAGGTATGTAAAGAACTTGGAGAGTCACAGATGGCTTCCTGAACAAGCTCAGGCCAGCAAACTTTAAAACCTGCATTGTAATCTTGAACACCACAATGGTTAGTTTATTAGAAAACCTATCACAGCTTCCTCTAAAGTGACTGGGATGAGATTTTGTTAGAGAAA
The DNA here is from genome assembly GCA_035583155.1 of Acropternis orthonyx. Classification (NCBI taxonomy): domain Eukaryota; kingdom Metazoa; phylum Chordata; class Aves; order Passeriformes; family Rhinocryptidae; genus Acropternis; species Acropternis orthonyx. The sequence goes on from JAWWEU010000091.1 coordinate 2,783,059, forward strand.
AGATACTGGTATACCAGGTAAACAAGTCCTGATTCAGTAAAACAACTGCTTTGTTGTATGGTCAGGCACGTTTCCCATCCCACCCTATATATTTACTTTCAGTTAACAGGTTGCAAAATCAGATTGTGGAGGAATCTGACTGTCTTAATACGAATTTGGGCATCTCTCTTTCCAAAGTGAAAACACTTGCCACATAGTACTGAAGAATTTCACAAAGTTTTACAGGTCTATGTGAAATAGGATTTGTTAAGTGTTGTATCTCCTCTAATGGAACATACTCCACAATGTTTTAGTTGGAAATATTCATATTAGATTTGTTAGAAACAAGTAAACTGCACTTTTAATGATTTTAGATTTTTCTGTGAGTGCTAAACCTGTCTCTCACATGACTAAAAAAAGTGAATATTTTGCTTTTGCTTTTGTTTAATTTTTTTGATCAACTCCTATAGAATGTGGGTTCTCAGCTTAAAACCTTGCCTTGCTATAGACTGAAGAACATGCCAATTGCATTCTGATCTATCAGAAGGATTTCTGACATGAAAAACACTGAAAATATAAGGACACTGACTTAATTTTAAACTTCTCCTTTGAGACTCCAATAGCTATAGTAGACAGATTTTCATAAGACCTTTCAGCTCTGTTCTTATGCTAATCAACAGTTAGACTTGCACTGTTGCTCATCAACTGAATAGAACATTTAATTGTACCTATCTAAGGGCATAACAGTTATTCTGATGGTAATTTAATACTTCTATACAGCTGTGGATGGATCCTCAAGGTAATCTAGCAAAGTAATCACAATTTAGGTAGCTGAGCTAGAACCAGCCTCCAACAAACCCTAAACTAACTTTCCTGGAGAGTGTTAAAAGCAATTGCCTGTAGCAGAGGTTGCAACGCAGACGATAGAATCCTTGTGGGACTTTAGACAAACACACACTCCAAAAAGTTTTTCAGAAGATCTATACATGTACTACATACTGCTTAAACAATTAGAGAGCTAACACGATAACAAACATGTACTTGGTTTATTGCTTTTATTGCTTTAAGTATTTTTGAAAGCTCAGCATGCGTATTAAAAGATACACCGACTGCCTGGTTTTTTGTTGGTGCTAGAAAAATATTAAAAAATTTAGAATAAAAAGGGTGACCTCCAGTGTGCAACTAAGTTTTTGTCATTACATCTTATAGAGGTAACAAAATACTTTCTTGGCCTCCTATTAACTTGGATCATCCTACAAAACCAACTTCACTTCTTGTGCAGAATACAGAAATTCAAAACACTGCCTTCTGCTTTGAACTGTGAATTTCTGAAAACATTCTGAGTTTCTCTGTATTACAGGGAACAGTATAAAAAATAACTGTCTAAACAGAAAAACCAGAAAATTTGTTTTTTGCTCCTGTCCAAATCCAAATTATCATAGTCCAAATTTTTCTTCCAGAATAAGAATAATTAAAATTAATGTATTGCAGAAGCTTTTGCATTTTAAGAATACAGGAGCATTACAGATTGATAGTGCTACTACTGTGTACTAACTACCTCAGCTCACTTGTCAACTTACATGCGTTTCATTGCAAACCAGAGCAAATTTGAAACATTCAGAAGTTCTAACAAGACAAAGAGCTTTATGAGAGCTTATGGAAAAGATATTTTCATGTCTCATGGTAAGCTAACCATATTGTACACTGTCTAATAAATTCCACAAATACCTATACTAACTATCACCTCTTCAAGAAAAAAAAGTAAAGCTCATGTTCCAAAAGGTAAATTCGTTATATTAATGAGTTGTGTCAGATGGATATCCTTGAATGAAACCTTTATCAATAGGGTGTCTTAAAACAAAAATCTAACAGACATCAACATAATGAATTCAAAACTAAGAACATTATTGTTATATTCCTTTTTATTTTCACTATCAGCACACAACTTACCTTTTGGTGATTAATTTTGAAACAGATTTTCTAATAAACTAGGGAGCATTTTTTGGATAATTGCAAGCACACAGAAGATCTAATTATGGGTGCCCCGTAGGGCTACTGTGTCAACGCAAGTTTCATTCAAGGTCTTTCAGCCATTATACATCCCTACTTTTCAGAGGGTTACAATGTGAAAGTTAAAATTTGCTTCAGGCTGATTCCTGGCATACTGTGCAAAGTATCAGGCTAGACTTTTTTGCATTCTTTTTTCGTATAATGTACCTCCTTACATCACCAAGACTATTTAAATACTGCATACCTCTATACTGTACACTCTACACTTTTAAATGCATATAAAGTAGATTACTGTAAAGTCAGAAACTGACTTCCTCTCTACTAGAAAGCAGTGTGTCATAAACTCACACATAAACTCAGTAAGAGCACACAAACTAACATCAAATATGCACATTACCCACAGAGTATGCTAAATGCAAGATACAAACTCCCTGGCCATGCAAGACGCTAGTGAACACTGTTACTGTACATGAACACATAGAAACTTTAGATCTCAGTTAAAGGAACGTTGATTCAATATATTGTATCTAGACCAGGAAAGATTTAAACAACAGCACATGAAAAAAATTCTTTTCTTTCCAAGAAGGGCAGATCTACTAGCATTTTTTCATTACGACATTATAAAATCATGATGTAAATAGTTTTTGAAAGTATTAGTTTTCTGAGTTCAGTTAGAGCTAAAATACGTTAAAGTAGATAAAGATGTCTCTAAAGAAGTATAGCTATTTCTTATAATACTTATTTATAACAGGGACCATCATGTCTTTTGAGGCAAGGAACTTGTTTTTTATCCTTCACAAAACTAGGGTTTAACTTGGTGGAGTCTTAAACAATAAAATAATCAAACAATGCAAGTACTTGCATTTCTATTTTGGTTTTGACACCTGAATATTATTTATTAGGTAATAGGGTCGAGAATGCAAGGAAACATGCTTTTCTAGTGTCTTTACAAGCTAGGTATTCTTGTTTGGTCTACAGTGTCTCAAAGTGTTTTGTACCACAAAAAAGCTATAAATCAAAGATATAGGATCATAATATTCTATTATGAACTTAGATACCAGTTGATATATTTCCATTTTACTAGTTTCTTTACTTTAATAGTGGCCATATACATACATATGTTCACAACATGCAAGAAGAAAGAACTGCATTCAGTATGTCACACAATACTAAAATAATACATAATACAGAAAATAATACTGAAATAATACAGCTAAAATCAAGGACTTATTCAAGTCATGAAATGGGTTAGAGTAACAGTTATAAGACTAGGGAGTTTTAACTGAATTACATTGTAATTACAATTACATTGGAAAATGCAGGTTTCTTGTTGCATTATAACTAACACATGCAAAAATAACTGAAAATCAAAATGGTGTTCAAAAACTTAGTTGGATAGTAGAAAACAAGGTTCTACCAACTTTAAACTATCACATTAAATTAAACATATTAAGTACTTATGTTACCAGTATATAAATACTCACAGAAATTTTTGTGCACTTTTTGCACACTTTTTTTTTTCTGAAGTCAGTTTTTATCTACTCACTGACTTTAGCACAAGGTGTTAGCAATCTGCAGGGTTTTTTAAGTAAAAATTTTACCCACTCCCTATCTGTGTATCAGGAGACTATTTTAATTCCCTTACCAAGAAATTTTCAAAGGGCCTAGTATATGTGGTAACATAGCAGTCAATATTGCAGTTATCAGTTTTCATACAGACTGGCTAGACCTTTATATTACTGCTGCTCCACATTTATTGTTCTTTCATTGCAGTTGTCAGCATTGTCTGACAGTGTATTATGGAGTACATGGTTACAAAGTCACTATCAATCAGGCCATGATCATGCAGATAAAAGTAGCTGACTATTGATAACAGACCTTAAATCAAATCTTCGTGGTGTAAGTATAAGATTCTTATAAGCTAGTAGCCTTGTGGGACTTCCTGCTTACTTCAATCTGCCATAAAACTAACTTATATCACACCTAAAAAGTTAAAGGAATGTGTAAATAGCAACACTAAAAATAAGTAACAAAGCCCCAATACTTTCTGCAAGTCAAGATGAGAATTAGAATCCTTAACTGTCATGTGTGGCAGAAAAAGTACAGAATAGTACACATTACACAAATGTTCTTTTCCTCTCTGCTGGAAACAGCAGTTTTGTTATGCTTTGAAACTCTCTCACTACAAAAGCACTTCAACATAATATGGCCATTTAACAAGGAGAATGGTAGAATGTGTATAGTTCAGCAGCACTCTTCACCAAACTGAAAGCACCCTGTAAAAATCAAAAGCATCTACTTTGTCCTAGACATAAATAATAACACAAAACAAGAGTTGCATGCAAATTTAGTAATAAAATTTTAGGTGATAAACAGAATGGAGCTGCCTTGTTTAGTATTCCTTAGTTATCACCATAATTGCTGCATGTCTGTCATCACCAGGAAAAGAAAAAAAGTGTCTCTCTCAGCTGCTCCCCTGCTTGTTTTGTTCACTACATTCTTGTAAAGTGGGAGAAAATAAGTGTCATTTAATGAATAGTGCTATTCTTTTTCTGACAGCTTCATATCTGTTAGGTGCAGGAGGCCTAGTACTTTCCTTTCTGGTAATGTTTTTGACAGTGTGCTAAATTCCTCCCCCAAAAGGCCAGTGTATATATTCTGCTAAAAGAGGCTTCATCTATCCTGAATTAGTGCCCTCTTTTAACCCCCTTCAGCTTCTCTTCTTACATTAATTGAGCTGATCAGATTGAGCATAAGAATCTGTCTTTGATGTATTCATATGTTTAGTTGACGCTGCTCATACTCCCATTGGCAATCGGGCAGAGCTCTCAGACAAATAGGGCTGTTTCCATAGTAACAGGCAATAGCTAGGGATCTCTTGAAAAATATTTTTATTTTAAAATTCAAACTGGAAAATTCTCACTGGATATGGTTCTTGGTTCTAAACGTGTCATAGCTAATGATGGATGCAATTAGGAATCCCACCAGTGTTTTAAATAATAAATTAGGCTAATTTTCTAGGCCTAGTATGATGACATATAAATACTAAAAAGGAATCTCTCTTTTTTGATCCATTACAAAAGATTTACTAATGACTTTTGTTTTTAGGATTTCAAAATTAATTGAATGGTGAAATTAGTGTTAAAGCTGATTATGTGCTAGAGATGAGAAGCCTAGAGGTGAACTTTCTTTTTTTAAATACTTCAAGCTGCTTTGGTATTTGATTATTCCACCAAAAGCAGGTGAAAAAATCACTTTACAAATGCTATAGCAGTTGGTAAGTCTCAGAGGGTGAAAAATGCCCACAGCCATTTTTAATTACTGAGCATGAAAAATTGAAAGATGTTGAACATAAGTTTTGAAGGCCCTTACAATCTGAGAATGCCAGGATTTTAGCTCTAAAATTTCATTTGAAATGCAGGGAAACAAACAAACAAACCAACCAAAAAAACACCAGGGGGGTATGAGGGGGTTGGGGGGGAGGGAGGAAGCAGAGAAAGAAAGGGAAAAAAAAAGGGGGGCATTGATGGTTAGACTATGATGCCTACTATTATTTTCTCTGGAAATCAGCTTCCTGACTTTGGCTTTTACAATTCTGCCTGTCAATGTGCAAAAATAGAGTTCCAGGGTTCTGCTCCAACATATAATTATACTACATTGAAATCCATTGATATTATCATCTTTTATGCTTCTTCTAATTAGACATGTTCCATCTTGAGGGGTCAGTCCTTTATATCTCAGCATTCAGGAAAATTCAGTTAAATGTTAGAATTTGACAATTCCCTGAGAAACAAGGTCATGTTTTAAATACTTTACTTGAAATCTACAGGATATCTGCAGTTGTCATAAGGGAAAGATAGTTTTAAGTCATCTAAGGGTCATAATCACATAGAACTAGTCACAATGTGGGGAAAAACCCTAAAAATCCTCTTGCACTACATTAGTTCTGTGAGTCTTATGTATGGATTTGCGTTCTTAAGGTGCTGCTGATTAAAAGAACTAAAAATCCCACTTCCTGTATCTTCTGAATTATCACCCTTCTCTCCTCTGCTGATTTTACAGATCAGGAATTTTGTACATTTTAAATGTGTACTACATTTTCAAATAAAATTTTTACACTACTTCAAATGCTAGAAGGAAAAAAAAAAAAACACAACTCAGTCATATTTAGTCACTCGAGAGGAAATCAGAGTCTTACTGAAATTTCATCATTGTCTTCATTAGACTCACACTTTCAGTCTGGGGATGTCTCTTATTAAATTAAGGGAAAACAAAGTCTGAGGCCATTGTGAAAGTCCATTTAAGAGCAAAGCATACTACTACTATAACAGTTTGTTGCCTTCTAATGGTGAGGATACAAAATTGGGCTCTGAATTTACTTCAGATAATGCATTTTCAGTTCTTAAGACAGATTTCTAATATAGCTATTTTTTATTTTATTGCCTTAAGAGACATAAATGACAAGATAAATCACTTGTTCAGTTTAATAAAGTGGTGCTTGTGTTAGAAATTTCTAGCATTATACTTTTGAGCATGATCAATTTAATCTTTTTTATGTTGCTACAAAGACATATGTAATCTGCTTAAAGTTTTCAACTATAGATTCTGTATTTCTTATAAAGTAGGGGTTGTTTTATCTCAGAAAAAAAATGTTTTGCACAACATCGTGCACTGTGAGGCAACAGCTGATGTTGCTTGTGATCTTTCCAAGCATCCCTTATGAGAGAGAATCCAGTTAAGACAACTAATTTTTGGTCAGTGTAAATATTAATGTTAAAAACATGGAAGAAAAAATGCAATTTATTTCTTCGTTAGTAGTATTCATCAAATTGCAGGGTACAGTCATGTGACTGGATAACGATCAGACCCATTACTAGGCTGGAGGCAGCCTTGATGTTGACCATATGTGTGGACCTGTGTCATGGGACAGGGGCACACATCCCACCAGGTAAAGCAAAGGCATCCACAGTTCCCCAAACCTTGTTATAAACACATGTTGTGGTTTCAGAATAGTACTCCCCAATTCAGTGTCCCCACACAGACTCTCCAAACCACACGGGTGCTCTGTCTCGCTCCCATTTTCCCATCCCTGCTGCAGCAGGATGGAGAGGAGAATTGGAGGCACCTAAAATAACGATCATGGGCTGAGATAAGAACAATTTACTGGAAACAGCAATGAATTAAGAAGATGAACAGTAACATTAACGACAGAGGGTATGAGAAAAGAAATTATTCACATGGGAAAAACCTTCTCTGTTAACAGACAATACCAGACAGGTCCGTCCACCACGATCAGGAGGAACCCTTTTTTTCCACAAGAAAGTCCCTTCCCCTGCCCTCGGCAGTGACATGAGGTGGTACAGAACCTCCAACTCCTAGCCATGCTGCATCCCTGCTACTGCCAAAATTATCTTGGTCCTGGCCAGAAGGAGGACATTATAACATCACCATCATTAACAATCTTAGTCTGAAATGAAATAAATTTATCTTGTCATGTTACAAAATCCAACAGTAAGTAATATTGCTAGCACATGAGACTGGATCTGAAAAGGCACATGAAGTAATAATTTATTTCATGAATATAGGACTGCATATGCACTTTGTAAGTCTGAATCAGATACTCCTCCATTAGAAGAAAACAAATCCGTCAGTACAGGAAGAAATATCTTACAGCAGTCAAAAAGAACTGTGAAAAATATGTTACGCTAACTAGTAACAGCAACAGTTCATTATAACTGAAAGATATTTTAAATAGGATGGAAGATTAGGGACTGATTCTGTATCAATGAAATCAATGTGTATCCTACAAATAATATGTGGATGCTTCATTAAATAAGGCTATTCAGAAACCAAAAATATTTGGCTTAATTTAGCAGATACAGGTATTTAAAGCATAGTAAAAGTGAAAATAAAGCAAATATATACAAAATACAGGATCAGATGCTTTGAAAAAAAAATGTTAGGCACTGAATAGATGGAGAAAATTAGATTTATAGATAGTAAAGGCTTATGAGATGTGGTGGTGATGATTCTATCTTCTGGATTTAATTTCTCTTATTTTATATTAGTGTTCCTTCTTGAACTTTCCAAATGAAAAAGACTCCCGTAACTATTAAAAATTGCAGAAAATATTGCAGAAATATTGCTGCAACTACTCATCGTGAAATACAACTACAGAATTAAGATAAAAGCACTTCAGTTTACTTCTTTCTAAAATGATTTTGTAAAGATTAGAATGTGTTAAAAGCTGCTGTAATTTTTGCCTTAGGCATGACCTTGTACTAACACTACACAGCCCATCCTATTTTCAGAAAAAACACCTAATCCAAAGATTAATGGCTTTAGTGAGAAGGACTTTGAACTAGAGCTGGGGTGATAATCTTGTTACAATGGAATAAAAGATTCATTCACTATTAAAATGAATCTAAATCAATATGAACTACTATAATCAAAATGAATGGAAAGAATTACCCTTCACAAACAGTGATCAGTGGCAAACTTAAATTCATAACCTAATTCCACTTAAAAAAACATTCCGAATTCACAGTTTGGAAAGAAATTAAATAACACTGAGTGTAGACTGCTGACAATACAGTCTGTTTAAGGACCTTTTAAACAGGATAGGCTTCAAAAAGTAAGAATTAAACTTCATGAGTAAAACAGGGTATAGTGTAAGGCTGAAGGTACTCCAATGAGCCACAGATTTCTGATGATTTACAGTGAAAATAATAAATTAATTTATTCTTTGATGTTATATTAAAGAGATTCTGAATTGCAATATTTATTGGATGACCACAGAACTACAGGAGATACCATCTTTAGATATGACTCTGTAAACAGCTAATCCAGACAGAATAGCAGTGGGTTTTTTTCGAGACACATTTCAAAACAGGAAAAGGTACTCAGGAGTGCATTCCAACTCTTCTTAATTCACATTTAAACTTGGATGTTACTGTTTATTCCAAGCATAGCTAAAAATTTGAGAAGAAGAAACAGAAGGAATGGATATCACAAAAAATCCCTGGAATTAAAACCGTATTTGTTTGTATTTTCAGTTCAGTGCAATTATACTTTCCCACAATATACCTAAAATTTACTTTACATTTTTATGGTCACCTTCCTAATTCTCTCAGGGTAGAAAGTTGGTGTAAGACAGTCAGTTAGCTCTAGATAGTTCTCTTAGACCTTGACATAGGTTTGAGATTCCCCGTTCAGAAACACAGTTTTTCAATCAATGAAATGCGCTGAAGTTACATGCCTGAACTCCAATCCAGAAAATATGTCAACATAATTAAATATATATTTTAAGCTAACTATCTGCTTACAGCTTTTTGGAATTGTCTCACTCCAACCCTCAGCACATGGGCACTAAGGTTTTTCTTACTATTTCTTGAACTTTCATCCATTTCATGGTGTGAATTCATATAAATTACAATGTAACATTTTAAAATCTTAGTCTGTAAATAGGTCAAGATGTGCACAATATTTAAAAAATATGCTGTGTAGCAAAGGTATGTTTTTAACTTTACATCAAACATTTACTTCCTTGGAAGTACTTAAAGCCAATGGTAATTTTCATTCTAGTACGCTACGCAACAACCTCTATAGTGTACAGGCACACTTTGCACTTCAGCTGTAGCAGTAAAATTATTGAAGCTGTAATTAAATAATATATTAAAATCTAATTTTCAGCACCTGGAAGAATTTGTTTGTGTGCCAGCAACTGAGGTAGTCAAACCTGGAGCTTATACATACAGGACTCAAAAACAACCTATCACAAGGAATTACTAAGAGCAACTGTACTCACCAAACTAGTCATTTAAGAATCAGGTCAAAATTGCCTCAATTTTATTTCCATTTTCAAGGATTTCTGCAAAACAGTTCTACAGTTTTTATATTCTCCCCCCCTTTTTTTTAACATGTTAAAGTAATTTTAATTGTTGATTAATCCAAGGGAAATTTCAGAATTTTAGCTTTGTTCATATTCCAGATATTGAACAATTGTAGGTTTAATGACAGATTGTAAAAAGACATAATGTTCATTTTCCAATAAATCTTTCAAAATTTTAAAAGGACTAAAACCAAATACTGTAATATGAAAATGCATTTGCTGATTTATAACATACATGCATTACATGCATATGCACCTGGTACTACATTACAATTCAATACACACAGAGAAATATATATATATATATATATATTTACAAACAAGATATGTAATGTGGCTCACACACACACACACACAAAGATTATTTGTATTGTAAGCTTTCATTTATTTTTAAGTTGGCAGTTTTCAGTTGGAAAGTATTTCTTTTAAAAGCATTTTCCAGATTATCTGCTTTCAGACACACTTTCTTTTCAACTGATTTCCAGAAGTTGCTTTCTAGCAATGACTATCAACTTTATGATCATTTGTACTTAGCACCATCTTTTTTTATCTCATAACTTTTCAAAATGTACTTAGAATAACATAATACAGGATCACATTTTTCACCACTTACATAGAATTTATAATGTTTGCACTGAATCTCAAAATTTTATAAAGTTCAAAAAGATTCAGCTAGAAGTCTTTCTTTTATAATTTTAAAATAGTCTAACCTGCATTCCTATATATAGAAATAAAAAGAATCATAATGAAAACTATGTATTTTATAATGACATACATAGAAATAAAACACACTAAACTCCACGGGGAGAGAACCAAGCATTTATACACTACTACCTTCAATCACTTGAAACAAGTCATTCATACCACCACTATTGCTAACAAGGCATCCAATTTACAAAACAATGAATATTGAAATTACGTTTAAAAGCTACAAATGACTGTCTGGAGAATGACGCTGAAAAATATTAAGTAACAGCTCTACCTCTAGATAAGCCTCACAATGTAAGAGTTTTAATGAAGAGAGCCTTCAAAGGCTAAATCAGGAGGCATTGATTAGATTGCCTCTAACTTTGTGTTTTGACACCTTCATCTTTCATGGCATTATATTGTCTCTGTGCATCTTACAAAGGAAGCATTTTACTAAGCCCACACATGAACAGGAGACAGCAATGCTTATAATAGAGACTGTCAAGGGTGTGAGCCAAAATGGGTCTCATTTGGATTTCAAGTGAAGGAAACTCCTAATGCATTTCATTACAATGTATGTGAGCCTCTGAAAAGAACTATGGATTAGTATTCTCATCCCTATTAATTTATTGAAATGGATTCAGTTTTTTCTTGTATATTAAGAGGTACCATGGGTTTCAAGTAAAGTAACAATACAGTAACAAATAACTAAATATTTCATGATGCAGAATAGCCTTCTGCAAGATAAAACAGACGTAATTTCCTTGATAACTGGGATCTAAGTCCAGGAATAAATCCTACAACAGCTTGGCAACAAATTAACATACTTTGTTACTATCAGGTTTAAAGATATGACCTGGAAGCTATGCAACACGAGGATGGATTCCATCTTTGTTACCACTACAGGTTTTTACCATTTGAAATTCCATGCTTTCCGTTCCCCCCATCAAACTGTCATTCAAGTATTGACTTTTTATTTCACTGATGAATGGTGTGTATGATGCAATTAGGATAAGTCATATTTTATTAAAAAGATAGCAGAACAGGATGCAGGAAAGTAAATAATGTCCAGAAAACTGTACTACATTCCAGATCACCTTAGCTTTAGAAAGATCCCACAGCTACCATATCACCAATTATCTCAGTCATAGGAAGAAAAAGTTTATAAAAATACCTGTTTGACTTTTCCCCCCTTCAACTTTGATAACAAAACCTATGAACTGCTAATTGACAACTGTAAGTCCTGATTTAATAGAGAACAGAATACAAATTCCTTATCTATGCTATATAATTTTACTAATATAACTGTTAAAAATTAGACATATTCTTTCACACAGCTTTAACCCCATTAACCTTAGAAGTGACTGATTGAGCTACAGCAATAACATTTAGTGAGTTCAAAGCTCATCTACTGTTCATGGAAATCTTACAACTCGCTAGTGAAATTAAAGTTTAAATATACATAAAGTCTTAAAACAAGACACAAAGTATTCCATATGTATGTAACTCATAAGGAGAGTACATAAATACACACATACATAAATAAATCTGTTCATGTTTAAAAACCCAGGACCTTAAGAAACCCTCCTTAGTCACACTAAGAGTAAGGGTAAAGTTATGATATCTATGGATATTAAGCAACAATGTCTATTAAGTTAGGAATTGCCTTTGAAGTTCAGCACTCCACTTGCATCACAACTATAAAAGAAAAATGTCATCAAAATCATAATCAGAGATGAAGATGCGCTTGCTTCCATACATCACTTCTCACCAAGCATTTTATTTGAATGAATAGGCCAAGGAAGCTGGACTTCAGCTTACGTTTATTTGAGGAAAGTTCAGGATCCAAATTTAACTTGTTTAATAACAATTAGGGAAATACATATATGCATAACTAGATCACTAATTTGTCTTCTTAACATGTAAAAGCAGAAATGTATGTAAAGTATATATAGATGGACTCAGCATAAATTAAATTAACATTTGGAACATCTTCAATATTTGGATCAACAGAATTTTTATAGTTATGTGTTATGTTTACGTGGTGCAGCACATATGCCCAAGCAACAGAGAAATCAGCAAAAATCATACAAAACAAAATCATATTCTATCTTACCAATAAAGATTGCACATTTTCACATAGAACACAACACCACATGGACACATTTTTATTTTTTAAGACTAATCATAGTTAAATTAGAATGATGCATGTTCTGTATTGTATCTTGACAGTTTCTGTACACTCAGGCAGAGCCCATGAAACACAGGCATATAGAAGCTTACTTGTTGAATAATGTATTTCAAGTCCTTAAAATCAGTAGTGATTTGACTAAGATTTGCACATGAATACATATTTTGCACTTAATTTTCTGCACTGGCATTTCTTGCACTGAATATAATTTAAATTCTACAATGAACACAGTTAACATTAGGCATTTCCAGGACATAACACAGGCAATAACACTATCTTTTACATATAAAATTAATGACAATATGAATAAAATTGACAAGTGTAAAATATGATCCGCAAACTAAGTGATATACTTATGTTAATTCACCTTTCAAAAGACATTATGTGTTGAGTTTTTTTGACAGGGTTTCCATTCATACTGAAGACATGTTGAAAAACACTATATTTTCTCTTAATAAGGAAAATCACTATCCACTATCAGCCTCATTCTGTCTCAATAAAAAAATCAATCATCAAATACTTGTTTCCAAGTTCAACTTGTTTTACTGCCACTTTTTGCATGGTGTTCAATCCAGTTCAAATTCTTTCAATTCTACTTGTTCTTGGTAATGTTTTTAATATCATTGGATGTTTTAAAAGAACAAGTAGAAAATAAAACTATATATTATAATAATTTTAGACTTAGAGGGTTGTGACCTGGTGAAATTCAGTACCTTAATTTTTTAAAAGAAAAAACCCACCAAAATTAATTCTGTTATGGGTTGGAAAGTAATAAAGATCTGACTGAGCCCACTGACTAAGGCAATTGCATCAGTTGTCTAAATGGTAGCAATATCAACGTCAGATATGTGGTTATCTTTTCATCTTGGCCTATTATTAAATGTAAAAATCAAATGATTGAAGGACATTTTACTGACCTGTTATGGCCTCTGCAACTCTCCAACACAATACTTCTGTTCCTCATATAAGTGCCATATTTTGGATAAGAAAACACTTCATCAATTATGCCTTTGCGACATCTGGCGGTCCCTATTATGCATAAACTTTAGGTTTCTTTCTTTGTTGGGTGTATTCAGTTGTTCTTCAGTACTTTTAGTGTATTAATTTTATTTTATTTATTTGCAAACCTACCAGTACATAAAACCTTAGTCCAAAAGGCTTTGATACTCCCCTAGTAGGGGGACAAAAGCAATCTAGTTTGCAATAATACAACAAGGTCTACCAAAAATCCATATGGAGAATAAGGTCACAAATGTTGAGATGTAGTGACATCATGACAATAAGGCACATTTGAGACAGAAGCTGACTAATTCTGAATACAAAAAGGACACTGATCAAGTTCTCCCATGCATTTGAAACTACAGAGAAGCATGCGAAGACCGTGATGTAGATGCATAACTGAGAAGAGTTAAAGCATATCCTTTATTTTTCACAATTTTAAGATACCACTGAGAACCTGACACATCTGCTTTGGAAGACTTAAAACTATTTTTATGTCATTATCAGGTGCTGAGAAAATGCCATTAGAGAAAAAAACACTGCATTCAAAAGGTACATACTCCCTGTAATAACCCAGATCATTTAAAATTAAATCAGTTATACCAAAGCTTGTTCTACATCTTTCATTCTTATTATTTATAATTTCAATAAACTATGAAAACAAGTACTAAAAGCAACATAAAAATTATCTTTCTTTCTTCACCCTTTTTTCTAAGCCATTTCATCACAGTAAGAAAAACTCATTCTAGTTTCTTTATTACATTAACCACAAGAATATTTGACATGAGCTTTGTGAAACCATGACTTTGCCATTTTTTTAGCCCAGCAGGAGGAACTAGTATGTTGTTTATATTATTTTTCACTTGCTCTAACAATTATCATTCCAAAACAATAGATGATACAATAACCAAAGATTAAATGCATATTACTTGAGATATAAGGCATCACTTCTGTAAATTCTACTTTGTTGTATCATGATAAATATTCAATTGAACGTTTTGTTATTCTGAAACCAGTAACACAGTATATTAGTCGTACATAGGTTTGTCCTCATATGGACAGATACGTAGCACCTGTTACCAACATTCAAGAAAAAATTCTAATTTATCATAACTGAATCAAGTTGAAAAAAAAATCCCTCAAAACTCCTCTTGGCACGGACTAGATTTAATGGACACTTTAATGGTATAGTTCACTATAGTTCACTTATTTTACAGAACAAAAGATTTCTGCATCCTTAGAATACCTAGTAGGCCTCCATAACAGTCACCATTCAAATTTTAATTAAAATTTCAATGGTTTTTATTTTCAATGTACCTATATGGACAAGATAAAAATACTGTGCTTTGGGGCAAGCATATCACTGTTTGCAGACCACAGATATGTAACCAAATATATGACAAACTGATGGCCAAAGAAACACTGCTGTTTCTATATAGGCTTCTTCACATGCCCCACAATTGCAAACATTCAATCTAGTTTAATATGTTGAATTCACGTTATTGTACTGAATTCGCAAGACAACTCATTAGAATAAGGACATGAATAAGCAGATTCAGGATTATGTTTTAGCATGAGATAAAGATTAATTTCCACGTAGGAAAATTCAGTACATGACACCGCAGGCAGATTAAAATGAGAAAACTAAATTTGACAAAGGTAAGAAAACACATTTCAGAAATGTCATAAATTTATAGAAGAATTAAAATATCATGGTATAAGAAGCATAGTTTCTGCAAAGGAAACTCAGTCCTCACTGATCTAAATATCAATAAGTCATCATGGCTAGGCTCCACAAACAAAGATTTGGGTATCAATAAGTAAACAAACTGACAACACATACTTCTAAAAGTATTAGAACAATTTTATATTGCTATAAAGGAAACTAAAGCATGGTCTTTTAAGACCTCAGACTGTTAATTTTCTACCAAAAATGTTCACCAACAGTGAAGACACAGTGAAAGCCTCATCACACAAACCTTGCTCTAGGCTCACTACCTTTCCTGATGGAAAAGTAACAGAGAAAAGCAGTATCCTCTGCCAGATGAGCATCCCTGAATCTTTCTTGCTCAGAAAGTTATAAACTAAACTATAACTTGGACCACTTAGTATCAAAACACTTTGGTTTGGACATGATGTTGGAGAATGATCTGTGAACTGAATTTCATAATATCTGAATGCCACAGGTCACCCTGATCTATGACAATTTTGTGTTGAAGTTTAGATAGACAGAGATCAATGATCTCTTTATAACACACAAAGAAGTGTCCAGAGAACTGCTGCTCTATCTGCAACCTATCTCTCACTCCTTGAGACTTTTGGTAGGTTGTTTGGTAAAAGTGAATAGAACTGTTCTCTGCACGATTAATACATTCAATTTTGAGAGTGTGTTTAATTTTTCAGAGTCTATTAGCAACTGTAATTACAATCTGGGAAGATTTGGAATTCCATAAAATGCCATTCTGTCATTCCTACTCTTCAAGGCATACATGGAATTTTTTAGGAAGCTATTAGAAACAAGAGAGAGATGTTTGCTGTTGGCACTGGCTGTTTATATTTAAAAGACTTATGATCATGTGTCTTTTGCTTGTCCTTGCTTAACATAGGTCAATGTTTCGACTAATGTTGACTAGAGTTGGGGCCACATCTAAAAAAAATGAGTCTGGCCTTAGCCTGAATCACCTGTATAACTTATTCTGAACAGAAAGCTTCTGCTTGTTTCTCTGCGACCACATTCAGGAGTTGTGGAAAGAGAGATCTGACAGTTTGTGGAGCTTGTGACTAAAAAACAACTAAAAAAATGACACATGCAGCAAGCATCAATTCACTTAATGAACAGAATATGTGCTTATCAGATGTTCTCTGACCATCATCAAAGCCCCTTGATCTCTCGATGAGTTAAGGTGTTCATTATGATCTAATAAAAGTAATAAATAATCTGTGCCTGGCCTCCTGGAGAACTACCTTTCCCTCTATGAATTGCAATTGCATCAGTGCAGCAGAGACATGCCAAAGAACTGTTTTCCCCCCCAAAATGGAAAAATTAAAAAAAAAAAAAAAAAAATTCCAGGACCATCTCCCAGATTAGACCGATTTCTTTATGTAAGGCAAACACAGCATCTGATGGGCAGCATGCCAAGAGTCAACAAGGTACCACAGATCTGCAACACCATAGTGGTATATTAATGGAAAGTCAGATCACATTTGAAATTGTGGTTTACTTCTTTTTAAACAGAATGTCTATAAGGTCACTGTTACATATTTCTTCTCCACATTCATGTATTTACAATTCAAACACCATTAACTTTATTGCTAAAATTCCAAAACTAGGGTATCAAAATTTATTATTCAACAACCATTTTTCCACTGAGCTATACAAAAGAACACTCAATTGTCTATGTATTCATTTTGAGACTAGTAAGTCCATTAGTTATTTCTACAGCATGATCTGACAGTGACTCCTGTATCACATATGAAACAATAAATAATGCAGTGCTAAAAATAAGAGAGAAATAAAAGATAAATTTACTTTTAATGAGCTTCACATTTTTAATAAGAAAACCTTCTATTTTCTATATACCATTTAGAGAGGTGTAACTGTATATCACATAAATGCTCTCAGTTTTTATCCAAATGTGCTGTTAAATTACCCATGTAATTATCACAAGAGAAATCATTATACTTATTTTACTGATAATTTCATTAACACTTTCGTGGGAAGAGTTTGGTGGTATTTAAATTCAGCTGTCACAGTCATAATTAGTACAATTAAAGGAATCATTTCTGTATTATTTTAGAGGGTGGCTCTTCTTGCAGAGGCATTTAGTTACTGAGTCAAAGCAACAACAGAAAGTTAATGAGCAAAAATACAGGTAATAATCTATGGCCAAACTTGGGGAAAAAAAAAGTTCCCTGATCCCAGCAGTGAAATCTGTTTAAAATACAAATAACTGTTGTTAAAGTGAAATTACACCAGTTCTTTCTAAGATGGTGACACAACACAGCAGCTGTATATGCCTCAAAAACCCCTCTAATAACAAGCAGTAGCACTACACTGAGTAAACTGATAAAATCTGTTACAAATACATCTTAAAGACAGGTATATCCAAATATCTGCTTACAGAGCCTTGCAAAGACAGCAGATATCACTTTTTCTATACCACAGCGCCATTGCTTTCTTCTCTTTTGCATGCATTACAATTTTGCTGAGCCAGCAGGCATTATAATTACATACAGTTTGATTGACTTAAATTGAATAAGACCAAAATAACTTTGCAACTGGCAACATAAGCAGGAAAAAAAGTGGAAATATGCATTGCAAATTAAAATTAATTTCTAGATATGAAGATCAAAATTAATACAGATGTTCTAAAGAGGAAAACAAAGATCAAACTACGGCTATTATAAAATTCCTCATCCCAGATGAAGGTGGGAGACTGTTCTCATCTGCTTCAGATTTTAAAGAAGAATTTTTCTTATATTGAGCACCCGTATTTGGAAAAATACAAGTATTAGGGAGACCAAGAATTAGCAAATACAAAAATTCTAGCAAATTCATACTCATCACTCTTTGACAGAGCAAAATTAATTTTTATCTATAGGGAGTACATCAATTTAAGAATAATCTTGGGGAAAAAAATTAGTGGGGAGCTGTAAAACCCTTGACTAGACTCTCCTTCATTCCAAGGGATCCACAGAATTTAAGGAAGAATGTTGTAGAAAAATTGTATGGAGATTTCATTTGGCTTTTTATTATGAGTTTTTTCCCATCAGTGCAGGCAAAAAATTCGGTGCAGATTGATTAAATAATAAAATCTTTTAAATAATTTCATTTCAAACATTTTATGACTGTTTACATTGCAGCATGACAGCATAATTGAATCTTTGATCCAGGTAATTTTTGTACTAGAGGAAAGTACTGGAATCATGAAGAAAATAGCCAGCCATTTATATCCAGAAAATCCTTGTATTACTTTTTTCTGACAAAGCTTCTGTGCACATTTTCTATGTACAAAACTTTACAATATTAAAATTAGTTACATTGATAATTGCAATCAAAACTGCGTGTCCATTTATATGAATTTGTTATTGTATTGAAATGAGCAAAAGGTGTAAACAGTATCTGCTTTATCTTTTGTTTCCTAAACTGAATAGCATTCCTGGAAAAACAAATAAATATTTTTGTTTTAAAAGAAAGAAATCAATAATGAAAACATGCAGGGATTGTGGTTTTTAACTAAAATAGAAACACAAAATTTAAGAATGTTTATAGACATGCCTTGTTTAACAGTTTTGCATGTTAGATATGACTTTCATAGTCTGATGGCAGTTTGCAGGAAGCCATCACACCTATAACTTGGCTGTTGATTAATGAGTCTTTCAATTCACTGCTACATCTGAAGAAGGGCTGTGGCCTTTCTAGGCTTTGCAGGTTTATTTGCCTTCAACTGTGGTCCTACAAAGGTATTTTCCATAAAGAAAATCACACCTGGTTAAGGCTTGTGAAAACCTCAGTATGTCATTTTCGAGACAAGTCAAAAAGCACGTAAAACTTGACAAAAGATGTATTCAAGCAACATGAATGCAGTTTTGTCATAACCTGTCAATCTAAAGACTAATACAAAAAAGCTTTCTTCAATGACATTTTACAGTGTCAACTGTTAGAACGACAATTTTGAATTTCCTTTTTGCTACATGAGGTAGGATTGCATAATGGTTTCCTGCTCTTCACAAAGACTAAATTTGGTTGTTAGACCCTAGAAAGAAATTCACAGGAAAAAAAAAAAAACCAAACAACAAAACCCCAACAATCTAACAGGTTTTCTGGGTCAGATTATCAGTTGGCATCAGAAACTTCCAAATCACAGTGTCTAGGTAAATTTTAAACTTACTATTCACTTCACAATACCTTCAAAGAACTCATGTGAAGCTGACCAACTCTGCTGTATCTGATGATGATTATAAGACTTTCAAGGTCAGTTTGACGCTAACAACTGGACTTGGGGAAGAAGCAATAATATCTTTGGGACTTGTAATCCTTTCTGAAGCAATTAGCAATTGAATCAGGGTGTGCCTGACAGGACAGAGGAAGTTCATACAGGAAAGCCATGTGAGAAGCCAATAACTTTGGGAAAGTTGTAGTTCTGAGAGACAGCAATTATAGCTGTGAAGGTCTGGGATCCTCACTGTACAACCATGAGTCCTTAATACTTGTTTTGTGATGGGAGCAGTGAATGTTTCAAGGTCAAGAGAAAGCATACAGTTCTTCCCCATCTCATTCAGAAGAAAACTCATGGGGCTACCACTTCCTAAGAAGAATGCAAGGTAATTCAAATTAGCTAAGCACTGCCACTTAGGATCGTGCACATCAACAGCTATCACAGATTGGTTACTATATCACTGTAGTCAAAAGAGCTAGGTTCTGCTTTTAGCTTTGCTACAGCCTAATATTGCAGTGCAGAAGAAACCTCAAAGGTGACTTGCATGATCAGATTTTCCATCTGTTTAATATTAACACTTCCCCCTCTATCTTACAGGGCATTAGCATGTCCCACCTCATTACCTCATGCAAAGAAATTGAGACCCTTGTATTGAAATTGAATTATTGTACATTACTTCAGCACTTTGTTGAAAAATCCCTTATCTGAAAGAAGCAAAAGGAAGAAACAATATGTTGATGTTGATGGACAAAACAGACTCCAAGCTTGTGGACTTGTTTA
The DNA here is from genome assembly GCA_035583155.1 of Acropternis orthonyx. Taxonomy (NCBI): domain Eukaryota; kingdom Metazoa; phylum Chordata; class Aves; order Passeriformes; family Rhinocryptidae; genus Acropternis; species Acropternis orthonyx. The sequence continues at coordinate 2,803,535 of JAWWEU010000091.1, forward strand.
GTGTAGCCTCTTCCTTTGCAGGTGTAGCAAGAAAGTCTATAGATAAGATGAACAGCTAACAGTGTGTACAGTTAGGATAGTCAGTACTCTGAATGCATCAGACACTTAACAGTTACACATTTGTATACACTTACATCACTGTGTATCTATTAAGAATGAAAACTTGGGATCATAAAGGTTCTGAAAGAGGAAAAAGAACAGATAAGAAAACAAACATGACTATCTCCACTTTAGAATCCTTAGTGAGAACAGGATGCGAGACAGAGGCAAAATGAGGGCAAATTATTTGCAGATGAAAGGAAATATCTCTTTTTAAGGGAAGTCAGCCAAGTAACAGGATGCCAGTCACAAGGTTAATTAGATAGAGACATAAAATGTTAAAGTGCCGTATTTCCTAAAAATGATTTCTGGTTGCAGTATACAAAAATATCCAGTTATGAAGAAAAGATACAAACTTTTACAGAAACTAATAAAATGTGAATCTTAACAATAAATACATGTATGCATTATTAACGCAATACATTGCATACACCTAGCAGTATTCCCATCACAGCTACCCTGGTCCTGGCCCTGTTATGATCCATCCCAGAAGGTAAGCGGAACCCAGGCTCTTATTAATAAATCCCTTGGGGTGGATTAGAGTGAAACAACACTCAACAATCAGTGTTTTTGACTATATATATACACATAAGGTTTATTTTAGGACAACTTTGTCTCAAAAGAAAACAGGTGTGTACAGGTTTCGGATATTATCATCTATAGTAATACAGCAATATCGAAGCATAAAAATAACACTTAAGGAACTGTATAAGGAAAGGAAGAGAAAGAAAGGATAAAAATAGGAAGTTATATATATAGTCACAACCTAATGGATTGAGTGACAAAACTTGGTAGGTGCAGCTTTGATGTCTGTTAGTTGTGGTATTCACAGTCCTGTAGAAGTCATGGTCTTGACATATTGGCAATGGAGGAACCGTCCCCTCCCCCCCAACAAAACTCAAAAGATTTTTCACGAATTATATACAATCAGGCTCAGGTGGAAACTAGTACCTCTCATGGGGTGGCGAGTTTTCAATGTCTTTGATGTTCCCTGGAGGGATCATCACAGCAGGGCCATCATGCAAGGGAGGACATTGGCATGATGGGAAGGATTATCCCACCTTGGAGGATTTGACTCTTACCTGGAAATCCAGTTTGTAGCTTCAGGTACGCATGCAATTCTGCACCTGGGATATCTGGACAACAGCACTCCCTTATCTATCTGAAGGTCCCTTCCCAGTAGGCATATTCAGGGAGGGGTGGGCTTTGCTGGATTAGTAGCTGTTTCTTCGGAAAGTCTTTTGGTAATCTTAACATTTAAGCCATTAACCATTTCAATCTCTGACAGGCCAGGACAGTTAATTTTTGGATAGCCAGGAGGGGGCATGGCTGAAACACAGAAGTTATTCTATAACACCTCATGCCATTTTCCATGGATAGGGGAAGGGCTCTATTCTGGGTCAGCATAACATGATGGAGGGAGAAGTTGATTATTGTCTATTGTCAGAGCATTTTCATGTGAATTTTTAGCCTCTTTCTTGTATGCTCCCTCATTAATATTGTTGCTGTTACTGTTCATTTTCTTATTTTATTGCTGTTTCCAGCAAATTGTTCTTGTCTTTACCTGTGATTTTCCTTTTTTGGCTCCAATTCTCTCCATCCCACTGCAGGGGGAGGGGGAGAAGAGATGTAGCCAGAGGAGTTGCTTTGGAGAGCCTCAGAGGGAGCTCTACATTGCAGAGTACCATGCCTAAATCAACACTGCCTTTTTTGGCACCCAGACTGGGTTGGAGACAATTTTTATCTAAGCATTTCTTGTATTAGCTACAGAGCCACATGTCACAATGTTGTTTGGTCCGTTCATGTGGGTGTGGTACCTACCCCTGAATATCTGCATGTACATGGAATATGTGCTCCTCACGATGACGTTTTCAAGAGCAGGGAGAGGGATCAGAATTCCTTTGTTGCTGTACTATGTGAAAGCAGCTCATGACATGATAAAATCAAGTGCAAGGGGTGACACTTGCAATGTGTGATCAGTGACAGCGATCTGTTCTGATTCTGTGTGCTACATCTGGAAGTCCATTAGTAATCATTCCCAGTCTGTGGTGGAGGATGATTTACGCAAGCTTTTCTTCTCCTTTTCCATCTCCAGGAGTATTACAACAGCTTTAGAAAACAGTGGATAGTCATGAATGGAATGGAATATGGGAGAAAATGGGCCACGTTTCGGGGAAAATTCTCTGCTCCAATGGTTTAGAAGTTCATCCCTGAACAAATACAGGACCTTGATAAACTACCAGAACATTTGCAAGGAGAATGCTGTGGCAACTCCAGAGAGAAGCAATTTATTGCTGTGTGTTGGGCCTGAGTACTGTTTTATCAGGCACTACTCATTACTAGATAGCATCCTCAAAGGGAGTGGGAAGAAAACAGACCAACAGGCACTGTGGTCATTCAAACTGCAGCTGAACCTGAGGAACAACCCATGCTCGGTAGCAGTCACCCCTATACAGAAGAATAAAACCAACAGCAAATCAGTTCAGTTAATGAGGGATGAAAAGGAAGTAGGAACAGGACAGGAACAACTGGAAGAAGAGGCAGAGCCACAGATAATCATCCTATCCCTGTCTCTGGGTGAGCTGCAAGATATGTGAAAAGATTTCAGCTGCCAGTCAGGAGAGCCTCTGATGACATGGGCTGCTTCAATGCTGGGATAGCATGGCCAAAAATATGAAACTAGATTGTAGTGAAGCCAAGCAATTGGATCCCTGTCCCAGCATGTGGGCAGTGACAAGGGGATTGGGAAGAGAACAGAAACTCTCAGCCTCTGGAGACGACTCCTGTCTAGTGTGAGGGAAAGGTATTCTCTCAATAATGACCTAAGTAGTGTGCCCAAGCAGGTGGAACACCATGGAAAAAGGTATCCAGTACCTCAGAGAATTAGCTGTGCTGGAGGTAACGTGCAAGGATTCAAATAACAAGCAGTCTCCTGTAGATCCAGATGAGGTCCAGTGTACACAATCCATGTGGTGGAAGTTTGTATAGAGTGTGCCATTGTCACATGGCAAGTCATTCTCATTGACGATACCAATGAAAGAAGGAGAATAAATAGAGCTTCAGGTGACTACAAGACTCTTGACAGGATGAAGATGATATTTTTTCCTCCCTACTAACCCATGCCTTTGCTGTGGACAGTCTCTCCAAGACTGTGGACAGACCTGAAAGACCCGAGTAAGTTAGAGAGAAAATGACCCATGCCCTGTCAGTATGGACCAGTCTCTGCTATCGGGAGCAAGTGCCGCCCTGCTCGAGAGAGGAGGTGCACACCACAGGTAATGTGTATTTTTTCCTGTGTGGCCAGCACAAGGACATGAAGAAGTGAGATGGAAAACCCACCTCTGCCCTTGCAAAATGGGTATCTGAATTTAGAGGAAAAACAACCACTTGAAAGAAACTCTTCAGAGATAAATGCCACTCCAGTTTCCAGAGGACAAATCCTCAGACACAATACAAGGGCTGATGTTACTTCTGATCCTCTAGAAGGGATGTCCAGTTTGTATTTACAAGTAGTGAGCAACAAGTGCCATGACTAGAACTAGTGGGGCCCTGCCTCCAGTCAGGTGGAAAAAAGGGACAATCTGGACTGTGTGGATCCAATAATCTGGCACATCAGACACACAAGAGTATAAGGCTTTAGTTGACACCAGCACACAATCTCCCCTGATGCCATCAAGATACGGAGCTAGCTGAATACATCTCTACTTCTGGGGTTAGAGGGAGATTCCAACTGGAAGCTGAAGTGAGCCTGACCATAAATGAATAGCAAAACAACACCATTGTGACTGGCCCAGAAGCTGCTTGAATCCTTGGCACAGATTACCTGAGGAGGGGGTGTTTCAAGGACCCAAAAGGGCATCTTTCAGACTTCAGGATAGCTGCTCTGAGGGGGGGGCGATGGCTGGACTGATGGAAAAAGACCAACTGGCAGCACAGAGGGAAACCCATTTTGGCTTCTGAATTGTGGTAAGATATCACTGTGCAAGTAGAGAAGTTGGTTGTAAAAGCACATCATGTAGATGCACAAGTACCCAAGAGTTGGGCTACTGAAGAACACTGCAACAACAGACAGGTTGACTGGGCTGCCAAGACTAAAGTGCCTCAGGTGATCTGGACTGGCAACATAAGGGCAAATTATTTCTGCCTTGGTGAGCCTATGACAGTTCAGGTCATCAGGGAAGAGATGCAACAGACAGTTAAGCTCATGACTAAGCGTAGAACACTATCTTTGAACTTATTCATATCTGTGAAACATGCATTGCAATCAAGCAGGCCAAGCTAGTAAAGACTCTGTGGTATGGTGGACAATGACTGAAATATAAACATGGGAAGGCAAAATCGCCAAGGCAAGTGTTACATGCTGACAATGGCGGAAACAACCACTGGATGGCTGGAGGTGTACCCTGTGCCTCCTATCACTGCCCAGAACACATGGCACCCCAGAAAGAATTGAGTTGGATAACGGGACTCACTTCAGAAACAGCTTCACAGACACCTGAGGCAGAAAGCACAGTGTTTAATGGGTATGTCATATTCCCTATCATGCACCAGCCTCTGGAAAAATTGAATGGTACAATGGACTGTTAAAAAACACTTTGAAAGCAAAGGGTGGTGGGACCTTCAAACATTTAGCAAAGGCCATTTGGTTAGGTAACACTAGAGGCTCTACCAATTGAGTTGGCCTTGTCCAATCAAAATTTCTACATACTATAGAAAGGGATGATGTTACTGTGGTGCATACGAGGAAGCTGTTAAAGAAGCCAGTTTGAACTAGTCCTTGCTGAAGCAAAGGCAAACTCATCCATGAGATTGTTTTTGTTCAAAGATCTGAGTGCACTTGGTGGGTCATGAAGAGGCACAGGGAAACAAAATGTGTTCCTCAAAGGAATTTGATTTTTGGGTGAAAATAGTTTGTAATGTTGAATTCTATAATATTGGTTGCTGAATGACACTGCCACTGTATGCCAGAACTACCATGGATGATGAGGGTGGACTGCTCCAGATACACCAGTTGTGAGCTCCTGATGCAACTCTCACAACCACTCGACAGCACATAAGACCTCTTGCCCTGGAAGACATCTTGGACGGACATAACCCATTTAGTCATGGAGAGGGGGAGCGAGAGAGTGATGTATGGTTTGGAGAGTCTCAGTAGGAACACTAAATTGGGGAGTACCACTCCTAAACCAAGACGAAAGCATATCAAAGGACATAAAAATGTGGACAAATGTGACCTAATTATAAATGGGAACCAAATTACTGTGAGAATTATTAGAAGAAAGAAGTTTAGATCATAGACCTATGCTCTAGCCAATAACCTATGCTTAATACACTTTTGAATGCAAAAGATGTACCAATACTACCATTTTATTTTTTTTTGTTTAATTTTCACTTCTTCTAGGGGACAGGTTTGAGCAATGAAAAAAACATCAAATTAGTTTATTAACTTATTTAAGTGATTTTGTATTTGTTAAATAGAAGACAGTTGCTCAGTGCATACTTCCATATCTTATGCTGGCAAAGGCCTTATAAAAAAGAACTTTCAAGTATTAAAAAGAAGCTCATATTAACTAAGGTTAACTGGGATATGACAGTACTTTCTTTTCAGCACTTTTTGTTGACCATTGCCATTGGAGAATATAGTTTTATTCATAGGATTCATCAACATGTCTGCAGGAAAGGAAGACTGCTAACAAACAGAAAAGCCTCCAGTGTACTGCACATAGGACGCCTCATCTTTAGCCTCACTTACTTGTGAAATTCATGCTATAACTCTATACATAATAATGGCTCAAGTTGCAGTCAAACAGTATGTAATACTGTTCCCTTTTGCTTACCAATCTACACTCTGCCATCAATTCTTTAAAGGTGCCAGGCACGGAACTAAGCCTACTTCTGACAGCTTCCTTAAGGTTAAGAGCACAGTTTCATTAGCGACATCAGAAGAGGATAAGCAGACGAATGATAAACCTTATGGTGACAGAGTGACATATATCTTTTCCTGACCAACTCATTTATGGAAATGGATTGTTGCTTATCCAGAAAAGTCAAAGTCAGACTTTCCCTCAAAATCCCAGAGGCTTTTTTTTTTGATACATTCTGCACGAGGGTCTAAACCTGACTTTATGATCAACAAAGAGACATGAAACAATGGACTAATACCTTTTACCTGCTTTTTTTTGATACAGGAACAATGATATATTGCCTTTCATAGTCTCACATGCATTTCAGAAAGCATGTTCTCATATGCATTATAAGGGCATCAATTATAAACCCACCAAGCAGGTGGTGATTACTGTAGCATTAATGGCATCCTACTACTTCATCAATCCATCATTAATAGTTGACTTGTAGTCGCAACAACAATACGAATTTCCAATATCCAGCAATTTGGATACAAAATGTCTAGGAGCATCTGGAGTTTAGAAGGCCTAACACATCCAAAAGTACACTAGATATAACACTGACATCCTCAGCAAAGCAGATAAGCTCCCATTTTGGCATCATGTAAATAACTGTTCTATCACCATTTGTGTTGACTAAAAAAAAAAATCGTTCGAGAACTTCCTACCTTTTGACACTCTGGAAGTTTTTTTCACTCATTTCTCAGATTCAGGCTTTTGTAAAGTTTGTATAAAAAATCTTTCACAGACAATAAAACATGTGCAGTTTGATGGCATTGTTTTCAGTTTCAAAATCACATAGAAAATTTTCCCATGTGTTGATATACTGCATTTTAAAAGAGCATTTTCTGGATATCTAGATAATTAACAATACAATGGATATAAACATTTTCTATAAATAGTTCACCATGTGGCTACCACTCTCAACAGATAGTGTCTGTGTATTCACCAGAATATACAAGAGCTATGCAAATTTTGCCCTGCAATCATTCAGAATTCTGAACAGGAATTTTTTACTTAATTCCAGTTCTACTAAGCTTAATCAATGGTAAAACATATAATTTTATCACCTAGCTCTAATATGGGGAACAAAATACCACAACTATATTAACAAATGTCTTTTAAAATGTAATGCAATGAAAAGAATTTAAAAAAAAAGACACTAGATACAAGATTGGTTTAATCTTCAAGCAAAACCCTGCTGCCAACAATAGTTTTTTCCTCCCTAAAAAGCAGTTTCACTTTTAAACACCCAAGTAGATCATCAGAGAGAATGTAGTCTGAACTATGGTAAGAAAAAGTCTGAAGTTCAACGGATGTGTGAGTTTGTATATACTTTGCAGCAAATATTACTACAAAGCATAGCTACATATTCTACCCAGTTTTAGTAGAAAAAAACCTTTTCATTTCATAATTTCCTTAAAGCCATTATATAAACAACTCCAGGTTTTCTACTTGCTTCAGAAGTTGCTGGGAGTTCAAAATTCTTATCAAAGGAATGCATGACTTAAACTTGACTAGACACTTGGACTATCTATTTTAATGTGAAACCATTTAAGGTCAATTAACTGTGTAAACACTTTCTGGAAAACGCTTCTTGAGCTACACTGGTTTATGTACTGGAAATCATATTCTACTTTTCAGTCTAGTCATTTTTCATGGCATTTCTTATCCACTTACACAAATAGTAGTTTATTTTCCATGGTTTTCCTAGCTTAGTGCTGTTTCTCACCTGATGCATTTATGGTAAAAATAAAACATTCTTTTTTCAGTTATTAAGTTGCTATGTTTTCTGTTCTGAAGAATTTGTACCTGACTATCATGGGCTTTACCAGATGTGAGTTCTTCTCTGTCTGTTCCTGTTTCTCTCAGAGTTCTTCTGTAGCAGGATCCACATCACTCCAACCAAATCACTACTTATTTCCCTGCACTGGCACTAGTGCTCTGAGAAGCTTCCCTAAGTGCAGGGGAGGAAAACCCGGCCACTCCTCTTCAGAACAGCAAATTACTGCAAAATTGGATAATGATTTCACATGTTACAAAAATGTCTAATTTTTCTCTAATCATTATAGTGAGTGGAATGTAATTAATACACACATATATAGTGAAGTATTCAGTGCACCTGAAAGGTCACATTGCAAAGCCCAGCAAAATAATACAACCATGTACAAATTGCTGAGGTACTTCTCTAAAACTAAATGATCACAAATTTAACTTATATATCAGTATAAAGGAGAGTACATAAACAAAAAGGGTAATGTATGGGACTATGATCTGGATTTGTGTTGACAGAATACCAGCTTTTTGCCTCTTGCTGAGTACTGCTTGCACAGTATCTAGGCCATTTGTTTTTATTCCACTTTGCCCTCCCAGGTAATGGGTTGTGGGTGTGCAGAAAGTTGGGAGGGCGCAGAGCTGACTCAAACTGACCAAAGGGATATTCCATGCCATATAAATTTTCTCAGCAATAAAACCTGGGTAAAGGAGGAGGAATGAGGGGATATTTGGGTCTATGGCATTTTTCTAGCCCTGTAACAATTATGTATGATTGAGCCTGGCTTTCCAGAGAGTGGCTGGACACCTGCCTGCCTATGGGAATCACTGAATGAATTCCTTGTTTTGTTTTGTTTACTTGTACTGCTTTACTTATTAAAATGTCTTTAGCTCAACCTAGGCATTTTCGCACTTTTCTCTTCCAGTTCTCTCCCCAACCCCACTGAGTGGGGAGCAAGCCACCAGCTGTGCAGACATTGGCCAGGGACAACTCACCAGTCACTAACATGATAATAGGCAGAGACACAATGGTCACACATTTAAAAAGAAGATATCTGCTACACTAAGAGTTATTACTACACTAAAATGCAGAAACAGTTTCACCATGCTGATTTAGGCAGACAATAACAATTGCTGCTTTATGAGCAGATCAGTGATTAAAAGTTGAGATAAGGGGAATTAAATAATTGCTCTTCTTGTTTCAATATATGTATTAGAGGTAAGGAACTTGCATTTGGTCTTGAAATATCTCAGGATGTACAAGTGAGTGCCAAGACCAAACAAAGCTGCATGAGTGTGTAAATATGCAGGATATTTTTTAAAATTTGGGTAAGACAAGCTCATAAGTTAGTTGAATGTTAACAGATTTATTATTAAAAGATACTATTTCAAGTATAACTGAAAGGTATGTTTTAACTTTTATTCTTGCAGCTCAAACTACATATATATATATATATATATATATGTTAAAAAAAAAAAAAAACAGACGCA
>JAWWEU010000091.1:2813269-2851959 GCA_035583155.1 Acropternis orthonyx
AGGTCAAAATAATCATACACTCATTCAGCTTGAATCTTACCTCCTGAATACAAGTAAGGCTGAAATTCATGCAGTTCTAGGAAGGACCATGGAGCATCACCTAAAGACAATGCTCACTTGAGTCTCACTGCAAAAGCTTGCTTGAGTAGCCGTAAGATCAGCTAGAATTCTTCTAGTCAGCAGGAAAATATGAGCAGATATACATTAGCTATGCTAAAAATTACATCATATTGTGTGATTACATCAAGCTGTGTTGGAGACTCTGGCCACTATGGCAGATACTGAATCAGCAATTCTACTTGACAAGCACCGTGGGTTTAAATGACCTGTCGGTCTGTAAAGCAGAGTGGTTAAAATAATAAATCCATGAGCTAACCATTAATGGCTTGCATAAAGTCATTTCTAGATGAGAGTTTCTGTATCATGTAGAAGGGCAATGGATGGAGACATTTTCAAATTAGGAAGGATGACAACAATTAGGACACTTTTTAAATTAAAAAAAAAAAGAAAAAGCAACAATAGATGATATGACAAAGGCATGAAGTACATAGAAGGACAGAAAAAGCATACACATGACTTCTTTCTAAACACTATAAAGAAACCAAAAGAAAAATAAAATATGTTTCAAGAGAACAGAGAAGATGAAATGTCCACAGAAAATGCTCCCATTACAAATCACAGCAGTCCTCTGCTCCCTTTGGGTCATATTGATAACATCAACATGAAGTGAAGTTCAAGAACCAGTCTGATTCTAAGACTTTCTACGGCAATGTTAAAAGGACAAACTACTTCACTTTGAATGAAGAACTAGAGGTCAGGAGGAGAACCATCAAAGGAAAAAGAAATTAGTACTGAATATTGTCTCTGCCATTTAACATAAAACTGAGATGACTGGGTACAGACCAAAATTTCTGTGAAATCTCACATTCTTTGTGGTAGTGGATAACAGAGGACATTGAGAGGAGAACTGAATAGGAAATTTTGCCAGCATAATTTTTTGTGCAATTGCATTAAAATTTTTAAAAAGAACAATTTGGGTGGGGAAAAAGTAATTTTAGAAAAATTAAGAAAGAAGATTAGAAACAGACTGTACAAATATTTTATATATGAAACAAAGGAAGAAGTAAATGTTTCAGACTAACTGGTAGTGATAAATTGAGAAAATGGCATAAACCCCTCAAAATATTTTTGACATGCAAATTGACATACTTCTGAACTTGTCATTCTAGTTTCTAGGTAAAGCAACAAATCAGTTTAAAAGATGAATGGTAGGACCATATTAGGTATCATCAGGAGGATTCAGAATTAAGAAGGGAATGTCTAGCTTGCAGCATGCAAGTTTTCCAGTTTTTTTAAGTGGCAAATATTTTAGAAAAATACCCAATTTTTCCACCTAAAATTTAATTAATTCAATAAATTGCTGTTTCTGAACTTAACAAGTATCAATTCTGCACTAAATATATCTGCATAAAAATTAAACAGTTAAAGTTTGCAAGCAAAAAAGTGATAAAATATTAAAATTAGTTTCATTAATTAAAAACTATTAAGGAAACACTTTCTATTTTTAGCTACACTTGCCATGCTGCCAAACGAATTTAAGATACCTTACAACTTGAATAAACATCCTCTAAATTCTGTTCTGAAATCTCCCTGAGCGGAACAGATTTGCATAAGTTAATCTTTTTTTTAAGTATTATTTGTCTAATATCAACATATATTCATATATTTCTGTCTCAGACAGAAAGAACATATTAGATTCCTCAAAACAGGAACTGCAAACCATCTCAGTATGGATTAAATACTCCAGAAAATAAGTAGCTCCATCTTAAAATTGCCTATTTAAAAAGAAACACAAAATTCATTTTATACATTTCAGCAGTTAACTCTTTGTGTATTGACTCTCATAAAGTCAAAAAGACAAGAGGAAAGTGTGATTATTTGCCAAAATCCCATTACCTGTGTGCCAGCAGCACCCTGAAGGTAATCCGACTCAATCCCAAACAATTTTGCAGCAACTTTGACCAATCCCAGTTCCATTCAGTACTGGTTGACTGTTGATACATAGAAGAAGCCAGTTAGTTATTAATCATCATTAGTATGATTACTACATTAGAGCTCCAGCTGTGATATACTAACAAAGAAGGAGTGGAGTCTAGGACAAGGACTCAGAGGGATGTCCACAACCATGTCCACAGAAGAAGGGTTTTCTTTCAATAAGACAGCAATTAGTTTATAAATCATTTAGGGATGTAGCCACTATTTATAAAAAGATAAATCAATTATTTTGAACTGTTATTCTTTCAACTGTTAATGGCATTGTGCCCAATCGTTTTGTCTGAGAGCTTGACTCTTTGTCCAAAAAGCAAAATCATTCGCAACTTTTTACATAACAGTAATTTGCATTTTCTGCTGTCAGCAAAAAGTTTGGCATAAAAATCTTGGTATAGCTGGAATTCGAGACATAACCTGTATCATAATTAGAGTGAAGGTTTAGCTGCCTATTGTTTTGTAAGGCACTCCAGTCACTAGGTGGTTATTATAAACAGCAGTACATCTACGTAATATGAACAAATATAACTCCATATTGCTTATTTAATAAATAGAAACAACCTACAATAGTGGGCAGTGAAAAGACCACACATTCTTGTGTTTACAAAACAGTAAATGCTGTTGAATAATACTATTTTTCATTGTCAGCAATAATCAAGTAATGACTAGAATTCAACATTCTTAGGAGGAAAAAATTTAAAAAATTATTGTTGCAGTGTTCCAAATAATTTAACTTTCCTAAATTTTAATTAAGCAAGTGGCTAGGTTTCTTCTTACAGATCCTTGATGGTTTGATCTTTAATTCATCAAAGCTTTGAGTTTCTCTGGACTAGCCCTGATAAGCTTCAACAAACAAAGCTTGAGGGAGGTGAGGATTGGACATGTGGGATCTTAAATTTATGGTCCTTCAAAGACATGTCGGAGTAATCAGAAGATACAGAGGGGATTAACAAAGACATTACAGCTTGAAAATCGGAGACTCTCTAAGGAAGAATGATCAGAGGGCCAAAGCATGTGGACCAAACAAGTCAACAAAGGATAGAATACTAATTCAGTGAAGAGAATTGTGTAACTTTGAATCAAGGAATGTTAATTTCTTTGTTTGCTAAAATGTATAAATATGTGAAAAGTATTGAAGGGGACATAAGTAGCTGGAATGATTTTCTACCTATCTCTGGCCAGAATAAAGCAATGCCTGGCTCACTAACATTTAAAAGATTAGAGGGTTTCATTTCTTCATGATGATTTTTCAAATCAATGGAAAAAAACTTAAATAACAGTCAAGTATAAATTGCAGTGCATCTTCTTCTTCTAACGGACAGCACGAGAACCTTCTGGGAGAGCAGAATCAGTGCAATTCTTCTTATTCCTATTTATCTTATTGCTTTCTTTCTCCTTAATTAATTTACTTCCTAGCCCTTATCTTTGGCATGCACTTTAAATTAAAATAGACAAATAAAAGTGAAATACAGAGCAAAAAGGGAAACAAGGGTAGCTAAAGAATGAGTAAAATAGTGGAAAAATGGAAAGTGACTGAAGAAGAAATGGTGAACATCTGATAAACAAAAAAACACTGTAAAACTGTCAACTACGAGAACAGTATAAGAAGAAGAATATGGGAGAAAACAGGAAACTGTTCTATGCTCTACACTGAATTAAAAACAGATAAATAAACATGGTGAAAGTACTTGTAAACTCAAGAGGGAGAAAAAGGAAAAGCTAAACAGCCAGCAGCAACAATCATGGAAAAAGAGGAAAATTTATAAGTAAACCAAATAAAAATTCAACCCATCAGCCTGATCAGTTCTGTGAAAAAAATAAGCATTTTTTAAAGTCACTCTAGGAAAGGGAAATAATTACTTTGTAGCCTTTGACACTCTTGAGGAATTGCATATGATAGCTTATTAGACAACAGAGGAGCTGCAGCACTGACGGAGGCTAAGGTGAGGACAAATAGATAAAACCAAGAGCAACAAGCTACCAGGACCAGATGGTGATTATTCAAAATTTTTACAGGAATGTAAGAAGAAAGTGGTTAAACTGTTAACAGAAATTGTACATTTCCTAGAATCGTCTACTGAACTAGAGGGTTGAAAGGAAGAAATTTACTTACTATTAACAAAAATTCTAGAGTTGGTCTCAAAATAGCGATTCAGTGGTCATTGTTTCAGGAGGAGTAGAATTCACAGAAACTATGATTAAGTAGCTTGCTAAATTTGACATGACTGGGACAATATTGCAAAACTTTCTTCTAAAGTTAAGGACACTTTCTTATTTGACCATTCAGTGACACTCTGGCACTTACTCTCCCACCAAAGACTTTAACAGCTGGGACCAAGGCCACTTTGCAGTGGGCCGCTCCAGTGAGACGATGCATTCCCCACTTGACTGTCCACGTATCCTACTCTCATGCAGTCAAACAAGCTTTCCCATAGCAGTCTCAGATGTCTGTGTTCTTTAAATAATTTTATCATGGTGCAAAAACAAAGCTCGATCTAGGTGCCTTCAAGGAGGAACTCTGAATAAAGGACTATCTGGGATTTTATACTCGCACAGTCTAAGTGCTGGATAGCCCAGTGTCTTCCAGCTGAGTCAATGGCTCCTGCTGTCTCTGAGTGTCTGGTCACATGACAGGTTCCTGTGCCTCTATCCAAAGATACTGGGCCAGCTCACGGACTCTTGACTTGGGCTCCTGCCACTTCCCTCACCCAGAGGTCAATCTGCAGCTCACACTGCAGCTTTACACTGAGCTCTCCACTAAATATGTATTCCTCAAACAAAAAACCCAACCACCCTGCTGTAGGGTGATTTTTTACATACACCAACAAACAATATATAGAATGTTTACTAACAATTATTTTTTAGAAAGCTTTTGAATTAATTTATTTACAGAAATCATCTACTAAGGAAGCTAAGAGTATGCCTACACTGCACAGTGTAGACATGTTCTTATATAGTTACGTAATACATATTATGATATGCCATATACATAGTATAACATACATTTGCTGTTTAGAGCTGAAGCACTAGGCAGTATTGCCATGTCTATTCCAATTGGCCTTTCTAAGAGAAAGTTTTAAAAAACAATACATAATTAATTCATTGACAAAATATGTGAAATCTGCTTGTTCTGCTCTAGAATTAGTAAAAGGATAAAATGTAGACTGATGTATTAAAAACATATCAACATATTACAACACACTTACAGAAAAGAAAAAAAGGTAATCATGGATTATAAACTCCTAAGCTTCATGGCAGTTGCCAGCCAGTAACAAATGAATTTAAGAACTCTTTTGAGAAGAATAACTGTTCCTTGCCAGTGCTCTGGCATCTTCTACAGGCACTGGTAACAGTCTTCACAGGAAACCAGACACTCAGCTATACTGACTACTGCTTTATAAATGGACATTCCCACACTACTAAATAAATCTGCAATTTTATGGTAAAGGGAACTAAACTATTTAATAATATTAGTAAGCGTAGGAAACAGAATCATAGAATAGAATCACGGAAGGGTTTGGGTTGGAAGGGCCCTTAAAGATCATCTTGCTCCAACACCCTGACCTGGGCAAGGACAGCTTCCAGAGCTTCATTCAGCCTGCCTTGAATGCTGTGGATGGGGCAACCTGTTCCAGTGTATCATCACCTTCACAGGGCAGAATTTCTTCCTAACATCTAGTCTAAACCTACTCTCTTTCAGTTTGTAGCCATTCCCCCTTGTCCTATCACTACATGCCTTGTAAAAAATCCCTCTCTATCTTTCTTGTAGGGTCCCTTTGGGTACTGGAAGGGCTGCAATTATGTCATTCTGAAGTCTTCTCTATTCCATCTGGAACAATTCCACTGCTCCCAGTCTTTCTTTGTAGGAGAGGTGCTCCATCCCTCTAACGATTTTGGTGGTCCTCCTCTGGACTCACTCTAACAGGTTAATGTCCTTACTGTGCTAAGGACCCCAGAACTGGATGCAGCACTTCAGGTGCTGCACTGGATGCAGCACTTCAGGGCTCAGTGAGCACTTCACTCACTAGAGCAGAGTAGAGGAACACAATCACCTCCATCAACCTGCTGGTCACACTTCTTTTGATGTAGCCCAGGATACAGTTGGCTTTCTGGGTTGAATATGAAGAAGAAATCCTTTACTGTGCAAGTGACCACACACTGGAAGAGATTGCTCAGAAAGGTTGTGAAGTGTCCCTCACTGGAGATATTTAAGAACCATCTGGATGCAAACCTGTGCCATGTGCTCTGGGATGACCTTGCCTGAGCAGGAAGATCAGACCAGATGATCCACTGCACTCCCTTTCAATGTTACCCATTCTGTGCTTCTGTGTTTCTTTCAGGTCCCTTCCAAGTCAAGCCACTGTATGATTCTGTTGATTCTATGATTCTATAAAGCATGTTTCTCTGGAGTGAGAAGCCTTGTGGAATTCGTAGTTGTCTCCTTTTTTAGGATATTAACACTTTTTTTGGAACATGACAAGGATTAAACATTCATTAATCAAGTAAGAAAAAAAGGGGTATTTTACTACAATATAACATGAAATAGTTCAAAATACTCAAAACTGGGAAAGGAGATTACACTGTCTATAAGCAGATCTGTGCTGAAAAAAGCTTTTCTACCACAAGTGTATTTCACACCACTGTAATACCATTTCTTTTCAAATATTTGAATTGAGAGCTGGAATCAAAGTTGTAGATGATGCATTAAGAATATATGAGAAATAATGGTATAAGATTTTTTATGAATCAGTGCTACCAGAAACTATACACTATATACCATTTTGTATAATGAATTAGTCATGGGGTACTTTGGCAGAGATATGGGCAACCAGATTTCTTTTCTTTAACTGTTACATTACCAGGAAACTACATTCTATAAATAAATTATAACCCTTTACATATTACAACCATGAGTTAAGGAAAAATGGAGAAACAGATGCTTTCATGTTTTTGTGTTTTACCTCTGCTTAGTCTCATTGTTTTGTAAAATCTTTGCATTTCCAAAGCATGCTTTATTTAACTGTTTGACATTTCTGTGAGACTCATCCAGAAAATTCTAAATGTGCACTTGGAGTTTTGCCATGATTTTTCAAAGGACTATGTACCATTGCACACATGTAATAAATGTCATTGCTTTTAAATTGTCATAGGCTTTCCTGCACTATACTGAACACAGAAGGTGTAAGTAAATGCAAATTGCTCCTACATGCATTAATTCTGATAAAAGAAAGGGACAATAATGGCTTTTTGAACATCATGTATTGTAGATGGTACCCTCATTAGATTTCTGAGTAGTAATATTCCTTTGCACTTCATCACATGTGCACGCATGTAATTAATTCTGTTTTCATAAATTCAGTCTCTGTCATTATCATGATCATAATAAGACGGACAAGTAAAAATTATGATATAACCAAGGTTTCAGATTTTCACAAACCTGATTGAATACTCTTGCACAAGATTGTCTGTACACCTGGAAAGGGTTGAAGACAGGGTGCTCTACTCTGCCCTTCAGTGTCAAAGGCAGGCATTGACTGGATGTAACATCATCTTCAGAAGAATTCTCATAAGACAGCTGCTCTTTCAAATATTCCTTTTGGAACAAAAAGCAATCACAAAACAGTATAGGCCACCTAGCTTTCTAAGTGCAATTTGCTTATATTTTAAGCATAACATTCCAGTATGCTTGATAGAAGTTCCTTATAATACAGTAGGGAATATGCAATCTCTTACCAAATCACCATTTTACAACAAACAAGAAATAACCTCCAAGAACATCCAACTGAAGCAAATCAGAATAATCTAAGCCATTGTTTTGAAACTGTAATCAAATTATGTGTATAAGTTTTCATTTAATATATATATGTTAAGTATACATGGAAGTGAACAAAAAATGGGTTTTATGACTTTCTATTAAACTTTGGACAATATTAAATGACTGTGAATCAATTGCTTGATGAACATGTTCTAAACAGTTATTTAAACATAGGAAAAAAATACACTCCCATTCATCTCTTCAAAGTTATTTTTAACTATTTAGGCACTCAAGGACTAGAAGTAATTTTAGAAATTATATTGTAACCAATGCATGATTATTTTGGACACAACCTTTCCTGTTTCTACTTCTTCAGCTACTAAGCAAATAAATCACCATTGCATGCCAATAAAGTGGTTTGATTAAATGGAACCACTTTATGAAGAGCTAGATAATGAAACATTTATGCATCTATGTGCTGGAAGAACTACTGTGATTTAACAGTTTATTCTTATTAAAATGAAATCCATAACGATAGGACTGCCATAACATTGAGCACATACTCAAGGTGAGTCTTCATTAATATGGAAGCAAATGCTCCTCTTATCTGCAGTGCTGTGGAGAGGAAAGGACACATAAACTACCTGCTAAGGCACCCTGTACCCCTAAGTGGTCTTTCTAAAAGAATTTCATTGTTCTTTTAAACTTATCCAACTGTGGCCTGGCCTGAAAGACACAAGTTCCCTTTCAATCCACACAGACTGTAGCTGTTTCTCCCTTGCGTTAGCCCTAACACATGCTGTGAAACTAGCCAGAAAAAAAAAAGTTTAATGCAGATAAACAAACCCCACAGTCTCTAGTATAAGTAAAAAAGGGGGGCCTAGGAGTGGAAAAGCTGAAAGGAAAGAGAAAGAGGTCTCTATCTGCTGCTTGCAGGCAAATGTCAGGGCTGGCCAAGACAATCACAAAATCATCTTAGTGTATTAAAAACAAACATATGAACAAAACCCCATCAAAACCCCAAACAAAATGGAACAACAACAACAAAAATCCGCTTTTTTTTGTTTGTTTAAAACAGTATCATAAACCAGCTGTGAAAACACACCCTAAATCTCTTACCCATATTTTTTAAGCCTCCAAAAATATCTGGTTTTTTTTTCGCCATTCATTTATTACTTGATGCCATAACAGATTTTAGAGCCATGGTGAAGGAGGTTATTTAAAACTATTTCTATAAATTTATCAGATTTTCATAAACATACTAGCTTCCATGTACATATTTTCACAAAATCTGTGAAACTAAAGGAATTCAGCTCTCTGAACGTCACAGAGCCGGCAAAAGCAGATTGTGTCAGTTTTTCAGAGATGATATTGGAAATAGCTGTCCATGCTTGCTAGGGTTCAAACAATTCAAGTGGCATACAGTTCACCTCCCACTACATGCAATTTTCTGTCTTTGGGATACTTCATGAAGAGACTTATTCAACAATAGTAATTACTTTAAGATTTCCTTTAATATAGTACATATTGTAGGCTCTGAAAGGGTCATGGATGAAATCACATCTGTAAACATGTGAACTATATCCTAGCTGCACTGACTGGGCATGAAACCAAGTACACAGAATGTTATTGAGCCTGACAGCTCAGAAGATTTTTCTCTTTGGCTGCCATTAGTAAAAAATGCTTTTCAAAATTCTTATTATTTTTAATAAATACATGAAGGACTGCAGGTTGTTTTGAGTACTACAGTATCTATTTTAGATCTTTATAACATTATATCTCTATTTTCAAATACAATTTCTAGGAATCCATATCCCTTTTCCTCTGGTTTTTCTAAGGAATATTATTGAGAATGACAATTTTCTGTCTCATCATTTTGTTGTCTGCTCACACACAATTACTAAGCAGTGGACCATAAAGATCTTTAAACTAATTTTAAGAAGACAATCCCTTTACAGTTCAAGGAGCCTTAAACAAAACCGTGGACCTTTGTAAGGCCAATCAAGTCTACTTCTTGGTAGTCAGGCACATTAAACAGAATTTAAGTTTTGAAAAAGAATACTGAAAAGTGCATTATCATAATACCATGCTGAGCATTAGAATGTTCTGTAATGGTTTGAAAGGCAATTCAAAGTAATACAGTTAAGTCCTGTGAGTCAGTCTGGTCAGGATCTCTTTTCTTCTTTAAAAAAAATTTTTTTTTTCCACTGAGAAATGTTCTACATTTAACAAAGGTCTTCCTTGCTGCAGAAATTCAAGGAGCAACACCTGGGACATGGAAAGCCAGGCTGAAGTCCCTCTTCCACCAAATTCTCTCAGCCTCTTATCTCCTATTAGAGTTGCTCCACTTTGTATAAATAAACAAATACTCATAGGAGTCAGATCTTGGATCAGGGTCTCCAAAACCCAGTATGTGAATCCTGTTCCTCTAACTAGAGTATGTTTCTATTTTTAACCCTAAAAGTTACAGAATGCATTTTTACACCAATTTCAACATGGTGAAACAACTCCAACAGGGAAAAAGGAAGGAGTTCCATGCTGGTAGCTAATGATCTAGAGGTTCAGGGAGTCAGTTTGGATGTGGGAGATGCAGATTTAATTACCTGGTCTAAACCAGGAAATAGAAAAGATTTGAGTCTGCATATCCTGTCCCCTAGGTGACTGCCCTAACTACTGGACTATTTGCTATTTTCAGAGGTCTTGCTCATCATCTTTTCTTCACTCTGTTATAACTAAGCATAATCCTGAATGTGCCTCAGGTGAAAAGGTTTTGTTTATTATAGTAGTAACTAGGTAATTGTTTGAGATGAAACTTGAAAAGATTCTCTACTGTATTAATGTTGGGTTGCCATCTCTACATACATATTTACATTGCTTCT
Source organism: Acropternis orthonyx (assembly GCA_035583155.1). Taxonomy (NCBI): domain Eukaryota; kingdom Metazoa; phylum Chordata; class Aves; order Passeriformes; family Rhinocryptidae; genus Acropternis; species Acropternis orthonyx. The sequence continues at coordinate 2,823,953 of JAWWEU010000091.1, forward strand.
AATGCTTCCAAATGCAGATGCAATAAAGGTTGTTTTTAAGCCTGTATTTAGGAACCAAACAGTTGATCTCATTTCAGCAGCACAGTGACAGTACAAAGCTGTTCTCTATGGCCTTCATACAGACATAGCAGGCTAATTGGATTTTTTTGTTATATGTTTTTAAAAAGAAAAATCCTGGTCTCTGCCTGTATTTGTATTATTTTGCATTTTACAAACACTTCTGTACTCTTTCAGTGGTCTTAACAGCACTGCTTATGCATTCAAGTAAGAGTAATTTAGTAATTAAACCTAATAAACACAACTTTCTTAGTTAAGCTGTGTAGATCTGTGTTGTCATACAATTTAAGCAAACCTGTGTTTATTTCAGTGAATAAAATCAGAATGCTTTTGGTAACCTGGGGCAATTTAGTACAGCCTTAGAAATAATGAGATAATTCTTTCACACGGTTAAAATTCCATGTGCAGCAAACAAATCTGAATTAGCTGACTGTAATTTCTAAAGCACTTTAGCTGAGCAGAGTTGCCTAGATTAAGCAAGATTTCATGTGGATGCATTTACTTCCTCAGCAGAGCCCCAGAGTTTGTTTGTTTGGTTTTTAAACCAGAAGAGTCAGTTACCATGTTTAATTTTATTTTTCTTAACCATGAATTTTTCAAAAATTACTCCACTTTTTTAATTTTTTTCACTTTGCTCAAACTCCTAAAATGTATCTATGGTCTACAGTATGAAACCAAAGGAAGTTTATGAGCCATACTACTATGAACCTAAATAAAATCTACAGTGTTTCTTATAAAGTAATCTTTCCTGTAGAAATGCAGAAAAGCCCAAGCTGAATGGATTCTATTACACTACAATATAGGATTTCATATTGACTTTAAGAACAGTTATCTCCTCCTTGACCAACCCTTAGCTGCCAGCAGACGCTGCCCCAGTCCAGTACACACATAACTGCTCAGTGAAAAGGCCATTTCCCTACCTCATTGAGTCGGATGATGCGATAAATTTGCCTCAGGTACTCACTGCCACCTGGTTTGTGGCAGATATCCAGGACCATCATGTTTATTTTCTGCTCAGTGAATCCAAGTGCAATACCTCCTTCCCCTAACGTTGAACCTTCTGCTGTGACTGAGGCACTAGAATATAGAAAGGAAGCAAGCAGTATAAAGTTAAATTTCTAAAAATCAAAATATTAATACAAACTCAGATAAAATTACATGTTAAGAAAAACTTTGAAATATTTGGCTTTCACAAATGTTGCTATACATATATCTCACGAGACTTTACATACATAATACATAACATTATTATACCAATTTTAATCACATTAATTGGAAGGATGAACACATAAAGCATTCTTTACTCTAAGGGCATACAAGCAGCAAGTATGTTTAGCTTTCTTTTCCACTACAGAATTATCTTCGCTACTAGAAATGGCATTTACATTCAATCTTCTGTGCATTTTCCTTTGCCTGCCGCTACTGCACATAATAAAGCCTAATTAACATGTCAGAAAGGTAGCCATTACTCTACGTTTGAGTTAGAAGTTTTAAAGTATTTTTCTTCCCACTGGTATGTTGTTAACCATTTAAAAGGTACCTATTTGCCACTTGTTGAACTTTTTGCCCTGTACTATTCCTTATTTTTCGTGTATTTGTGTGAAACTGCCACCGAAGTCAAACCTGAAGATGACAATCCCAAATGCCTTCAAAACTGTGCATTCAAATCTCTGATCATTCCCAGACTGCTCTCTATGCATACAAGCATAAGATACCACCTTAGTACTGTTACTGACCAAGTCTAAGAAAGTAAAAGTACTAAACCTATTTGTTTTCCTCAAATCCTATAGCTGCAACACAGATATGTGTCAAAAACTCGAATGACCAACAAGAATACATTGTTCTTTCTACAGTAATTCTCATATTAATTTTAAATATATCAAAGAAACATTCTGAATTTTTTAAAAAAATCAGCATTTTATTGTTTTAGAAGTAAAACAAAACAACCCAGAACACTGTTGAAAGTGTGCCATAATTACAAAGTCAGTTCTGCTGAAAGTTGCTGTTTGACCTGCCAGGGTCTCTGAAACTCTGCAGAGCTGCTGGCCATTAAAGCTGATATTGCTTCCACATGCAGTTTTGGAACATCCTACAGAGTAAATAGTTTCAAAATATAAATAATAATTTTGTTCTTTACTGAATGGAAGCAAGGAATACTCCGTTATTATGGTGCATGTTACAGAAAAGCTTCAAAGAAATCAATCTTTAACATTAAAGCACACTTATGGCTGATGTTTGATGCCATGTACAGATACAACCTGAATTTCATGTCAAAATTCTTAGTGACTGACATTGAAAAAGCTGAGGATCTCTGACATGGAAGTGTATCAGTGCTAGCACCCAAATTGTATCCTTTACTGCCCATCACTGTGCAGGTGAAGCAGATGATTGGATTCACTCAGCACTATGATTAATGACTTCCTCTCTGGATTTGGGACTGCTTATCAATCATGTTATTAGGAAGAATATGCCCTGAAAGAGGCAGACCTCAGTCAAGAAATAACCGCATTCATCTTAATCTGTATATGCACCCAGCCAGCAAGGTCAGGGTCACCATGATGAAAAACAATTCTACAAATTACTTTGCAAAGACAGATATTTCTTTTCTTCTAAGGACGTATGTTCTTCAGAATCTAACATGACTGTTTACAGCTGTAAAGGGAAGGTTATTTTAATGGATGGTAATGCTTTCAGGCAGTACAGAAAACAAGCAACACATGCAACTACCACTTTCTGAACTTTCAAACTAAGACTATTATTTTTGAAATTTTCTTAAAAATTAAGTTCAATTTGTACACCGTAGTGGAAGAATCTATATATAATTTGCAATTTTTATGTAAGTAGCAATCCTGATAACTCTAACATAACACAAAGCCAAGCAAGAAGTTTGCTTAAAAAAATCCAGTGCACTTCAAAGATGTCTCCACAGCTGTGTAGGTAAATCCCAAATAAATTTTTGAAATTTCTAGTTTTTGTTTTCTTTCACACACTGTATCTACTAGAAGTCTATGAACATTTACGAACACAAATATATATAGGTGCATACACCTACTCCAAAAAAATCCTTTAAGTATAAAAAGATAACATAACACCAACTTAAGATTTTCTGATATAGTAATTTCTGTGTCAAAGAAATCACAAGTCTCCTCTTGAAAGAGTGCTTTTAGTTTAATGATTATGTGACCGCTACTTACTTTAATTAACTATTTGAATTTCAGCTTTAATATATTAGTTTTATAATTTGCATTTATAATAATATTTATCTGTACATTGCATACCTCAGCTATTTATAAACCAGTTCCTTTTTTTTCTCCCAGTTATTGACTCATAATATTTGCATAAAAATGGAAAAATAACATTTGTGTTAGACTTCTATTGCAGAAATGCAACTGAAGTCAGGGGACACAATTTCATAACTCCATCAAATAGCTACTCACTTAAAGAACAGGTATCTTCATTAACAGGCATTCTTCATTATCTTAAGCTTAAAATTAGCAGCCCTAGTCACAAACTAGTCATCTCTTTGGTTGACACTGTACACATGTAAAAAATATTTTCCCACGTTCATTTTCTACAGTCTGATACCTGTTGTATAATACAACATTTTTGCAGTATGTTAGAAAAGAGAGTAGTACATTACCTTAAAAATCTCAGCTTCAAAAGAAGTGCAAATACTGCACATTTAGCTTTTATAGGTTATCCATAATATTGACTTATCCTGCATTTGTATTTTTCAAGAACTACCTATTCTCTCAGTGACATTAGAAATTGTATTATGGAACCATACTGTTAACTATCAATTTATACATTAACATTACGGGGGTTTTATTGCATAATTCTTTCAGTCACTGGCTTCAACCTTCATCACTGGAGTAGAGCTTGTAAACTAGAATTAAATAGGAAAGTAAATATTACAGATGTCAATGACTAAAAATGAGTAAAAGAAAGTACAAACAGCATTTGAAAAAATACTATGTTCTTACCACTCTGTGCTCAATTTTCTTGCCTTCAGCAACTGACTTTCAATCCAGTTTGGTCTTTGTTGTTCGATGCTTTGTATGATCTTCTGGGTCACCTGCTTAGGACCACTTTTCTGTTTTCCCATAATACTTTCTAAGCACACACGAACTAAGCTGAGTTTTTCTTTGCTCCATCTGTCAAGTGTTGCACCTGCTAAAAGTTCTGCAGTATTTCCATCCTCAAATATTCGACACATAATTAGAATCAAGTTCCAGACAAGCAGACCAGCTTTCTTCAATTCAGCAAAGTTTCTTGACATTTTTCTCTCAGCCAGAAAAAAGAAGTACTTAACTGGGGGAGGCAAACATGCAATCACTGTAGGTAACTTGCTGATTACAATAGATACTGCCTGAGCTGCAAGCCTTGTGAAGCCTTGAAAATAGAAAGAAAAGATATGATTAACATTAAGATTATAGTTCTATCACAGCATCCTTCTGAATGTTGCATGAGAATGTCTAACTTTTTTTTTTAAACTGAAAACGGGTAAAATGCTTAAGTACCTCAACACTGTAGTGTGACTTCTATTATGGTTTCCACACCTAAATCCGTAAAAACCTAAACAATTACATGAATCAAAAGCAGAGAACCTAGAAAATTTAGAATTCCTACTGTGACTCTCTTAAAAATTACTCCTGCTGTACACAGCCATTGCAGGATAAATGAGAAAGACAACACCCATTCTCAAGGGTAAGAAGTTGTCTTCAAAATTGTATTATTTTTGCAACTTCATGACTGGAACATTGCATTCATGCAGTCAGTGTGCCAAGATATTACTTACATTTATAATCTTTTGTTTACTATCAATGCTTTCTATGTTCAAACCTACAAAATTTCAGTTTATCAGCTTTCAAATATGCCTCTAGACTAGATAGCACTGCATTGTAAAGATTCCAGATATGAAAGGTATAGAAGTAACTACAGAAAATATGCTGCTCAAAACCCAAGCCATATCTAAAATGAAAAAATATAGTAAAAGGTGATCCACAACATGGAGTTAAGTGAAGATTTAAAAAAAACACTAAAACAAAACCCAAACGATCCAAGAAAATTGTGACTCATTGAACTTGCATTCCAAACACTTTTTTGATTAAAAAAAAGCAGCCATATCTGTTCTAGATATCACACAGAAAATTTAATTTGTCTTTAAGCCTCTCAGTTTGCATATCAGTTCATGCTTAGCAATAACCTAAAATAGCCTTACAAGTTCTAGATTAAAGTGAAAAGTGTAATGAAGAGAACATATATGGAGAAATAGAATGCACGGATGTCCTCACTTGGCCACATTCTACATATTCAAAAATTCATGCCAGAATATACTACAGTGATACTACAGTATTGAATATAATCAGGTAATATTTTGGTGGCAATAATTTATGATGAAATATTTCCAAAAGCTAGTCTGAAATGACAGATGCTTTAGGCACTGTAGGCTACAAAAACATATAGCAGAAATCAACTTCATATCTAATCACCTTCAAAACATCTATTATGTATATTATTTTCTTCTTCACTAGCTGTTTCTACAACCAAGCTGTAAACTATTCTATAACAGTTCCAGTGCTTTTTCATTCAAACATAAATTGCTTAGATGTAAAGTTGGGATGAACAATAATCCTGATTGAGAAGATGATAATGAAAAGAAAAATTGGTTACAGCCACTGAGACCAAAGCATAGGCATTATTCTTTACGTTGCCTTGAATCCCACCTTACTGCTGCCAGATGCTAAAAATGTCTTCAGTATTATTATTATCAGTACAATACTGATTATTTTCAAAACCTTGTTTGTGTAAGTATGGGTGTAAGCCTCACGAAAGAATAACTGAATCTCAACACAAAGCTCTCGAAAAAAACCAAACACCACATGATGTTTGGAAATTGTTTTGTTCACTGTTTAAACTACAACACACACAAAATCTGTAAAAATCTGTCTGGTTTAGGCATTAAAGTGTAACAAGTTCTTATAACAAACTTATAAAACAGTATAAATTTCACCTACATTTCCCAGATTCTTTTCTCTTCATTTCCCGAGGAGTGTAATTCCATTCCTTTGGAACTGTTTTCAGTAAACTGTCAGGAACTATTTGCTTGTGCTGGTATGTTCCATAGTTTTCTGTTGCTTCCCATGAATGCATCAAAGAAATGATCTGTTTCACTACACCCTTGACTGAATTAATCAAAGTCAACTTCAAGCATCTGATAACTTCTGGCTCTGACTCACCACAACTGGAAACTTCAGATGGAAAAATTATTAAATACTCAGTAAGTGTAGTCATTTATGTAAATCTGTTTCAGAAAGAAGTGATTCACAATTCTTACGGAAGAAAAGTAGAAACATGATTCATAACAAATTAGACCTTTTGGTGTGCTACAAATTAGAGTATAAAGTAAAGTAATATAGCCATCTTGTACCATCTTAATACAGTACTGACAAAAAATCAATTTATTTCCTTCTTTCTCATTTCTCCATCAATAGATTTATAAAAATTCAATTTAAGATGATTAATGTCTTCCTTTTTATATGGAAAATATTTAATTGCTTGTTAGGCATCAATGAGGCAAACTTTTTTCCCCTACTTCTGTGTTTTGAAGTGTTAATGAAGTTGCATTTATTAGATACCCAAACTGTTACACTAGAGGACAGCAAAGAAAGAAAAGGCATTTGGGAAACAAAAATACATACAAATAATAGTCATTAAGACAAACACAGCATGTCATCAGAGACTGCATGTTGAAAACAGACTATCCTAAAAACAGATCCTAAAAATATCCTATTGATATTACAAGTATCAATCTTCTCCACATTCTTAATACTGTAACAAAGTGAAGTTTCTCCAACGCTATGGAGCTGCAGCTGTCAGGAAGAGTGTTGCACAGCCTATCAAAGTTGTGTTTTGACACGTTAGATTCTTTACTCATAATTTGGTTTCTCTGTACATTTTGGATCTAATCATGGCCTTTCTGGAAACTCCCATGCAACCTTTCTCTGTTTTAATTCTTCTTACACCTTAAACTTCTATTTTTTGGAATCCTGTTTTGCTCTTGGAATCCTGTTTTGCTCTGAGGAATACCTGAGCACTTTAAACACCATTGTTTTCTATACTCATAGTCCTATTTATCCTTTTGCATTCTCCTATTTTCTTCCTTCCTTTTCTTTTGAGTTTTCCTGTTTTTAATGCACAATTTGCAGCATCACCCTTCTAAATCTCACTTCTCTTTTCTGGTTGAATACTACTTTTCCCTGGGGGCAGTGTTAATTGTGAAGGCAGCTCGCTCTCTTCATGGAAAAGTAAGAGGCTCTTGGTCTGTTGACAGCAGAGTCTATATGCCCATCAGACTATTTCTCTCTCAACGGAAGGAGTCCTTTCTCTTTTTCCACTCTCCTTCAATGCTGTCTTACTTTTAAATCATGCCAAAGGTCTGGAGTCGTTACATGCACAGAGACAAAAAGCCTTTTCTGGCAGAGAACTACAGAAGTGTTCTGACGCCAGCCTGCTGGTAAGACAGACACTTAAGGTAATCAGACTCCTGGCTGACTGCACTGCTCCTAAACCTCTGCACTCTTCAAAATTTTCACCACTCCTACTATGGCCTGATCGCACAAAACACTTCCACTATACTATAATTTTGAAATAAACTACCATATTTTTACCCGATTTATTCAGGTAAAAAAATATTCACTACATGTCTGAAAACCGACAAGGTTTAATATTAGATTTTAAATGCTAATAAATTAAATACCTGTCATACTGTATAAGCAATTCCACAACTGTTCTTTTTCCATGTAGGACTCAAAAGCAATGCCAAGACATTTGGGTGATGAACTGCAGTAAGACAATACTGTGAAGATTGTTTCAATCAGAGTAGGCTCTTTGTTATTTATCTGTTGTAAGAAGGAACTTTGTTCATCACAATTCAATGCTTCATTTCCTTCAAAATAAACAAAAACATGGTTTCAATAATTTCCATATAATTCAAATTCTCACTAACATATATCATTAACCAAAAAAACTTCAAACTGTACCTGAATAATATTTTAAATAACATTACAGATACTGATATCTCATCTTCCTCTGCATAATGACAGTTAACCTTCTTCCTGAATTATGTGTAGCCATTACTAAAAAAGACTCAAACATATTTTTGAACTATGGAATATGCCCATTTAATTAAAAATGAACTCAGTATATAATTAGAAGTTGATTATTTACTAAATATTAATCATAATTTAAATGTACTATTTCTGTAGAATCACAATCCAAAAGCTATTACTGCTTAACTCCTCTTGCTGGTATGTTGATCATAGGAAATAATAGAACTCTATTTAATTATACAAAATGTAAAAAAGTAGCAGCTGCATACTCCCCAAAATGTGTTTGCTTTGTTTTTCAGTATAAGATGAAAATCAGAATAAAACAAAATCAAAACAAATCAAAATAAAACACGTCAATTCTGAAAAACAAAATCTCAGCCCTGCTAAGATACAGATTTTAAAGACAACTAGTGATTTTCATAGAGTTGAGTGGTAGTGGCTTATAAAACATGTATTTCCAAATGTTTCTGATAATCACTACAAGGCAATCTCTTAGCTGAAAGGTGTGTTTAAAGCTCTTAAGAGTCAATGTGACTCAGTGGCTTTGACTTGTGCTAATGTCAAAGACCTCAACTTCCCACATATTTGTGGAATATGCTTCTGATGTTAACAATAATAACAAACACGCAGAGCCAGAACCCACTAAGTACTTTTAACTTAAATTTCTAGTTTGAAAAACTGGAGGTTTCTGTAAAAATTATTGAGATAAAATACTTTAAGATGTCATTGCTTTCTTCCAGTTTGGCTGTCCTTACCTTTAGCAATCTGTGCAGAAGGAGAGACTAAATTTCTAGCCTGTGTTTTTCTAGCAATTTAAATAGCCCTCAAAATCTACAACAGTGAGCATTTATTGCTTTCCACCTACATTTGAATGAATGACTCAAGAATGATGTAAAATTTAAAAATCTCACTTTACTCTCCTCTGAATTCTGATACAACCTAGTTCACACATTATTGTAAATCATTCAGTCTGGACAGTGTGCAGTCTTAATGGAAACAGCCCAGAGGATGTAGAAAGTTAAAACACACGATCAGTGATTTCATAACCAACAAGGGGTGGGGAACACTGTTTCCATGGCAACAGATAGATCAGCAATATATATTTTTTATCAGGTGTTTTTTTCCTATGAATGAGCTGACATATATTGCTTGTTTAAAGGGGCTTATGACTTGAAATTAAGCCTAAATTTGTTTTATGACCATGCCACATGGAAAGTTTGAGTCATAACTTTTCTAATCAACTTAGTGCCACCAAAAGATTTAGGTAAAGGCAAAGGAGTATAAAACAATTCTGTAGAGGGGGTTATACATACACCTTGTAATTATTAATGTAGAAAATAGAAGTCTTGTGCTTTTAAGCAAAGATCTTCCATTATTCCATTGGTAAACTATTCTATGGATAAACATAACAGGCTATGCAAGCTTTTTATTGCTTAATCCTGAAGTAAATGTCACCCTTGTCATAAGAATAGCTGACCGTTTAAAGCTCAGGTTAAAAAGAGCTTTCTGCCTGATAAGCAGGCACTGACCATAGAATCACAGAATCCTCTGAGTTAGAAAGGACCTTAAAGGATATTGGTTGAAAACTTTAGCTAACTGATCAGTATAGCTGGTTAAATATTGTGAATAAGGAGTCTAGATAAAGATTCTCTTGCCTTAGATTTTTTCTTTTACATTTTTTAGCTCTTTTGCCATAATAGTAAATGTTCATCTTAGTTTGAACTCTAATGCAACCTCCTTGTTAATTATCACATAAGAATAGAATTTATATGATAGGCATCATACTTGCTGCCCACTGATGCTTCCCTCTACACATGTATCTTTTTTTCACAGACTCCATTTGAATAGAAAAAGCTAATCTGTGAAGAGATTCTAAAGATCCTATAGGTAGCTCAAAGGAGATGCTACTTTATCATTTTAGCAGAACTTAACATCCATACATAAATGTGGCTATATATTTTTCTAGACATCTAAATCTGCTCTTTGTTATTTACATATAGCATAATGTTCGATATGCACAGACAAATGCATACTATTGTTTTTAATAAATATCTTTGTAAGAAAAATATGTATGTATTGAATAACAGCTATACCATTCAAAATGAATCATTCTTCCTATGACAAAATAATGCACTAATCCTCTTGGGAAACTACCACAAATTTTAAAAACATATCTTCAGAAAGGCAGAGTTGCAAATGTTATTTCTCCGTATTTGCCATCTCTAATCAATGTGTATACATCACGCAAGCTATAAACAGCTATGCTGTCTTTTTTGAGTGAAAGAGGTGGTCAAACTTCAGATTTACACATGGCCTTCCATTTAGAAAGAGGAATTGAAGATGGAGCAAGTTACTTCTGACACAGGTCTTTAATTTGCAAAGAGCATAAAACTCCTGTTTTATTTACAGAATTTAAAGACTTCTTTAAATCACAGCAGCTGATGAAGATATAAGGAATGCCAAAAGGATATGCTTTATGTGTTTATAGAACCAAATCTTTCAGCAGGCACTCTCCAGTACACTACATCCTCAGTGCTTCTTCTGTCACTGACTTTTTTCCTGTTCTATCTGTTCTGGTAGAATACTTTACTTGTCTTTCAGAGTTGCTCCTCTCCAAAGACAGTGAGAATCTATTGTTACTTTGAATGTGGCTTCATTTTGGCAAAAAGTGTATTATTCAAGTTTTAAATTCCAAAAAGAAATTTCATATCATATTGCTTCTATCCTGAATAAAATGCTGATCTTAAATATGTCTGTTTCAATTTAATACAAAAATGTATTCCAGAATACATTAGCTCCTACTACTGAATCCAATAAATCTTAAATTTGTGACAACTAAAAAGCTCAATATGACAAAAAGGCTGTAATGTTTATATAATTTGCTCACAAATTATTAACATATCAGCAAGCTACTTCTGTCCCTATACATGTCACCAATCCTAAAGCATTTAAATCTGATTTAACTCCATTTAGAATTTTTTCTCCCTAAACATTTTATTTTCAGCTGTCTGAGAGAAGAAAGTTTTATTAGTGAATCTCTACCGCCACATTAGCTCCTTTGTATTACTTTGTATTACCATATATTAGGTCACCCTCTTAAAACTTAGTCTAGAGTTTGACTCCAGCAGGAAGTTCCTACCAGAAATCACTAAATCTTTGAAAAGCTATCCACATGACCATTGCATCACAGACACAGAGACTATCACACATATATCAGAGACTATCTTCACACTTTGTCAAGAGAATGTATGTGATTCATAGCAGGGCTCTAGTACAGACCAAAGAGGAAATCCTATTCAAATTTTCAGAAACTCCATAAAATCTGTTTACTTTTTTCTTGGGCTTATCATTGGAAAGTCATCAGACAGAACAAGGTATCTGATTAAGCTACCTTTTTTTACCTACATTCCAGCTAGAAGTACATCACTTCAGTAAACCCTTCCTTGGTTATGCAGGTACAGAATCCAATAAGCTTACTGGTCAGATCGACATTTTGAGGAGATGCCACTTCTAATCTTCTAATCATTTGTTAGGCTACCATGACACAGATTGCCATTATGAAGAGGCTACGAAAACTTTCTGGTGTATTCACAAGCCTCCCACTGGATGATCCACAAGTAGCTGGAGGAGAGACCTATCTCTGCACAAGCATATAAATTCCTCTAAGATATTTACTTCTGCTGTTCTAATGATGACAGGGCTGCAGACTAACGTTCAAGTTCTGGGAAAAAACCTGCAAAACTGTATTTTCCCAAAATACCGTACAGTTGAATAATGGGACTAGCATAGTTGCTAGTTTTTTTCACTTATCTGAGAAACTGTGCCTCAGGATTATTAAATCCAAGAAGTCTTTTGAAGAAAATACAAAAATAATGACTTTCAAGTACTTGAAATAAAAGTGTCAAATGCTTGGGAGGATCGGTACCTACAATGGAAGAACAATCTCAGTAACATGGACTTGTGACTGCCAGTGCACTGAGAGGATTGTAGTTGCCCCTGGTTGGACTGTTTTGGAGTTAAAGGACTTTTCCCAGTTTCGTGTTGTTTATAATGTTATGTGATTTTCCCCTATTACCCTGTGGCATCCTGCTGGAATTTTCCACCCTTCTCCCTCATGGCCCTGAACCCATCCCTGATTGGTCCCAAGTTGCTGCAATGCAGTGTTTTGCTATATGGTTATCGCCTGCCCCTGTTTTCCTTATTGAGAATGTTTTCCTCTTGTTTGGCGGGCTCCTCCCCTGACTCCTCTGAAGTTACATCCCTTTCTGGAACCTTCCCCCAGAACCCTATATAAGCTGGGCGCCATTTTAATAAACTGTCCACTCTGCACCAACCCACAGTGTGTGACCATTCTTTCAGTTACCCAGCAGGGCCACAGTCAAATTGTTACAGATTTAGCCAATGCCAGAATTTAAATGGAGTTTGTGATTTATATAAGACAGATGTATTTCCTTTTGTAATAACTCACTACTGTCACTAATAGTTCAGCCTGATTCCTAAGTGAGGTCAATTGGTAATGTTACCACTTTTCACTGTTCTTTTAGGGTAACTTACAAAAAACCAATGCTATTTACCTGAGGTGTCTAAAGTCTAATTAATTAAATTTCATTAAAATTCAATTAGCACTTACAATTTACCTTAAAATGGTACACTGTGGCAGTTAGAGAACTGTTACACAGTGGGCAAAGAATTAGAGTGGAGAAAAAAAATCTTTCACATTTTCAAGTCATTTCTCCTTCCAGAAATTGGTTCATAAAACTACAGCCTCAGAAAGCTCTTTGTATCTATTAGTATCTAGGGAGTTGGCTGGTAGTGCCAAACCATTTTATTTTCTTGGTGAAAATTCTCCCTTCTCCAACCTGCTTATGTGTGCAAGGTAAATGGATCTTTTAGAAGCAACTCACATTTCTTTAGGTCCAGTTTCAGACTTGCAACTTTAAACTTACCACAGAATACTTGCAAATATTACTATCACTTCTCATTGCAAAGTTTTAGTGGGGACCAGAATATCATCTAGGTTTATATGTACAGACTACACTATATGCTGTTCTATTAGTCTCTCAAATATGTATTGTGCAAGCCAAAAACATTAGGTGAAACTGCCTGTGGTCTGATCCTGTTGTGAAAGCAGTTTTCTACCACTTCATCTCCACATGCCAGTATTCACTTCAAAGTTGTGTGTAGAAAGTGAAATTAAATCTCTGTAAGAACTGGAGTTTCACGTATTCATGGTAATGAATAAGGCTATTTACAAAACTAGAAGAGAATACATTGCATTTTCCATTGTTCATCATCCCTTTGACACTACCATCTCTTCTTAAACAAAAGTATGTATGAGGCCCAAGGACCAATGGAAAGCCTCAGATGTGCCTTGCTGATGATTTCTTAGTGACTTCTTTCTTATTTTCTATTCATATGTGGCCAGGTGTCTGTTGACTGATGAGGTCCCCTTTGATACTAATCCTGTGTTGGGCCAATGTAATTCAATAAAACTACTGCTTTTTGCTTCATCATGCAAAGAGTAACTGCTGGTTCCTGGAAATAATGACTCTCAAATGAGAAGTCACAAACTGTTCTGGTGGCATGCTCGAGCAAGTCCAACAGAAATTCTCAGCATTTACTAACATCCTTCACACTTTCTTATCAGCATCTGCTGGATTCAATTACTGGTATTATACAAGCACTACTTTCTCTATTATTTGTTGCTTGTCATAATAATCCATTTCTGTTTCATATCTATGGATGATAAAGCAACTATGGGAAAAAATTCTGCCAAGTAAATTGCAAAACTGGGTTTTTTTGTCAGAAAATTAACACAATACCTGCTACCTTCACTATTTCTCTCTGTAAAGTCATAACAAAGATGGTAGACCCTTCACTGACTCAAGAACGTGCCTTAGAAAGAAATTTTCTGAATGTTCAACCTGTAGAAAACAACTCTACAGTCACATGACTGTAATTAACTGTACTTCAACACATCTGAGTTATAGAGACTTGTAGTCTAAGTTATAGAGGCCAAATATGCAAATCTAATTTTTCCACTATTTTTTTTTAAGTTGTCTTTACCCAGCGGCCATACTCACTGGAGATAAATAAGTGGTTCAGATTGGGTAATCTGATTTATTGCCTTTAGTATTTTTGATGCAATAACTATTTATTTTCATATTTTACTTTTTATGTACATTTCAGAGATCATATTGCACACACACACAAAAAAAGAAGTCAAATTTGTCACCTTCCTATCCAGACAGCATACATGGAGTTTCAACAATTTCAACAAATATGATAACCTTCTTATAATATTTAGCAATACTAAATTATGGCTACATGCTGTTGTGATTTAGATTGTTTTGTTGAATTTTTTCATGCCACCATGCAGTGTTGAGGAGGGACAGGCGGCAGGAGAGGCGGGATCTCTCAAGCAAAAATACCGCAGGAACTGATGTGGGATCCCTGGAGCAAAGATATCACGGGAACTACGGGGAATAAAAGGGGCTAACAATTTTGATTTGCTCCCTCTCAGTTCTGGGACAGATCTCGGGAGATCCCCGAGTGCCGCTGCAGCTGTGTTTGCTGCCGGCCGGCTGGCCAACCCACAGCCCCTGGAAGCCGCCTGCGATTTCACTGCCAGCCACCCGACCCGCGGCACCCGGTGTTGCCACTCCCATGTCTTCATGGCTGGCTCTCCAAGCCAAGGCACTCGTCTCACGCTCCCAGCGCTGGCGCTGCTCTGCACACCAGTGCTTCTCCTGGCTCCACAGCCGCTGCTGCTGAGCTCCAGCCGACAGCACAGCCATCACTTCTGCCGCCCGCCCGACGGCATGTTCCTTTCCGACCGCCGCTGCTGCCACTTTTCAACCAGAGCCGACCCGTCGCTGCCCGGGCCGGCTCCCTGCCACTCTACTTGGCACCACTGCCACTCTTCGCTCGCCGCTGCCTCACTCCCACGCCGCACCAGTTGTACCCATGCCATCCCTGCTCGCCGCCAGCCACCCGGGGGAGAAAATCACTGCTGCCGAAGCTGCACCAGGTTGAAAGCTTTTCCCGTCACCGCCCCTGAGCCACAGGCTGCCAGTGCTCGAAGGGAAGCCCTACATCGGAGCCAAATACACGCAACCGGCAGGAACGGCATAATTATCCAGGTTTTGTTTTATTTTAGGAGGGTGGAATCAGTGGGGAAAAAGCTCTCTGCCATCCTCCCTGTATTCCGTTTGTTTCGCCAGGGGCAGGGGAGAAGAGCCATGTGGCTGGGTGGTCTCCAGTCTCTTCAGAGAAGGGGGTGGAGAGACAGATAATTTTCTCCCTGTACCCCTGTGGTTACTGTGTTTTACTGCTTTGTTTGTTTCATTCTGTTTTTTAGTAAAAGCTGTTATTAATTTCAAATTCTCATGACTTGGAGGGAAGAGTTTCTATTCCACTGTAGGTCCTGCCTCCTGGCACACATTGTCTATAAACCAAGACACATGCATTCTCCCAAAATACTCTTTCTACTGAAAAAACTTTGCCAATTCCAAGAATACTCCCTACTATGACGGGGAATATACATCATTTCTGAACATCCCTGTAGTACAACCCTGAGAAAATGGGACTGCAATGAAATTAAATGTGTTTGAATGATGTCTGCTTTGAATATCCCAAAGTATTAGTATAATACAGAAAAAAAATCTATCAATACCTAAAATCATCTACATATACGCACCTCTTTACAGAGAATTTTGGCCTTCTGGAATGGTTATAGAAAATATGAGAAGGGTTTTGCTATTTAAAAAATTCTTACAGAGTTAAGCACCAGGGAGTTTTGTTATCCCTCTACGGCAAATCACTCAAAAACTATGGTATACGTAGCTGTATAGAGAATACAAACATTCTGCCATTGTACAATTAACAGTGTTGAAATTAGAAGGATCATCGTAGTTATCAACTGAAAGTTTATTCATACCAATACTGTAGTTTCATTAATAAAGCCTGTGTAAATAGCACATTTCATAATTCAAAGTAACATGGATTTCCCTAAAGTTTTAAAGGTTGATCAGTTGATAGATTAATACATTCTGTCACTTCTTACCTATACTAATTCAAATAGTAAAACTCAGTACTGGTTAACATTGGGGTAAGAATATGACCCTGATCAAACATCTGCTAGTCTTTGTAAAAGTTGACAGGGGTTTGAGTCTGTCTGCACTGCAGCTCTCTGTAAGATGCATGACAGCTATGGAAGCTATGTTGTATCCCTGACAAATATTAAATGACTTTAAAATAAAAAACTGTTATATTTGATTTTATGTGGACCTAATAGGATTTTTTTATAAGTAGGAAGAATTCTGTAGCCAAAGAAATATAGAAACCAAGACTCTCATTCACTATTCCTGCAAATTTCTGTCAAACACACGATTATACCATTAGCTTTTCAACAATATCTGAAAGATATTAAAGGGATTGTGATAAAGTTCGTTGCTTCAAACACAACACTATCAGAATACAAAGAAAGACCTGTAAAACCATTACTTTATTTGTTCTACTTTCAAAACGGCATTAAAGGATTAACATGAGGAAGCATATATGTGCAATTTTAGAATGCTTACAGTAACAAACATATAACTTTAACAAAATATCTAATAAGCTTTTTACTGTCAAGTATTATTTTGAAAGTGATCTTTTAGACTACTAATCCACACTTCTAAAAATATGTGTAAAGTATTTGAGGTATCACGGTGTCATTAAGTTCAAACTCATTTGGACTTCTTTGCACTTATGATAGCAGCCTGTTCTATGAAATTCTAGTCTGCTTTGAAACTATTAATACACAGATTGAGCACAAAACATTCCCATTAAAAAAAAAATCAATTACCTTTTCAGTCTTTTCACCCATTGAAGAAGTGTCCTACTTACAACAGAGTGGCTACCTAAACCCTGCTGAAAGGGTTGACAGTCTTCCTTCAGCATTTAAATAGTTAAAAATGAATTTGTGTTTTTCACTGATATTCTTAGATGAATTGACAGTATAAATACTTACTTGAGCTTCTCAGCAAAATTTTCACTAAGAGGCAATCATGATGTAGCAATGTTTCCAAAAGCAAGTTCAAATTACAATATGGCTGGGATAAGAGCAGTTTCAGCTGACCCTGGTCTGCCATTTCTCTGGCTGATGGAATCCTTTTAAAATGCAAGATAACGACAGAAAAATGCCATTAATTTATCTATGAAATTAATATCCTCAAATTGCAGATGTAATGCTAACACCCTTAAATGTCAATTAATTCCACATTACACTAAAAATGCTTTCATGCTTGCTTACTTTAAGGCAGCTCAGAGAAGGAATTCTATTTAATCAAATCTAGGTAAAAGCAAATTAACATTTGGTAGTCTGCCAAAGTTATAATTGATATAAAGCAACTTCACTTACCTCTCTCATGGAATCAGGTTTGTCTTGTTCTACCAAGTAAAAAGGAGATTTTTTTTTTTCTGTGCTTGAATAAGTTTAAGGCCATTACTTTTTAGTTCAATATGACATTAATAGTTTAGTAAGAGAACTGAAGTGTCTGTTCTTAATGAAGTACATGAAGCTCTTGACAAAAAACAGAAAAGGTTCAAAAAGTTTGCAAAATTCCAGGTTAGGCTGAACAGTTGTCATATCCTGAAAAATCCATGTGAAATATTAGATTGGTTGAGTTACTGCTTTGCCAGCAGAGAGAAGTGAGGAAGTGTAGTACAAACTCATTAGCTTTTGAAGAGATTGCAGTTTATTTTCTGTTTGTGGTTTCCATGCTCTGCAAAAATTGAGGTTTCAAATAAAAATATTCCACAGCTTCCTCTGAACTCAGCCAACAACCCACCACCAATCACTGAATTCACATTACAATCTAAAAAAGAAAAATTCTGTCCTGCAAGATGTTTATAACCTATTGTATTTAGTGTTTTCTTCTTGAACCATTTTTAAAAAGTTTTCAGAATTGGATCATAATTTTTTCTTGCAAGCTTATTTTTTTATTAATTTGAAGGTTATTGAATTTCAACTGATGTTTAACCACTGTATTTATTTATTTTGGCTACAAGTTTACACAGTTGCCAACATTGAAACTTTCTGCACCTCACATGTAAAGTTTTATGCACATATATTTTACATGGACCAGTGTAAAAACTACGTATATACTGATGTGTTAATGGTGCAGGCATAAATATTATCTGCTAGTACACACGCAACACCTTCAGCATCAGCTAAAATATTCATCAGGGGGTTTTCAGTCTGACACTTCCTGTCAGACTAGAAAAGGATTTATATGATTCTCCTCAAACACTTTATATGCCACTTACACAGAACTATTGAGACTGAATAAAAATGGGTTCGTGGGGCTGTTCTAACAGAGAGGAATCTCTTCGTTAGGTTGCATACTTCTAATCTAATGTCATGTTATCATATCTAATAAGGTCACTCATTGCCTTCAAACTATAAGACAAGGGACAAGTTTGGTCAATAAGATTTATGAAGCATATTATTTTAAATTACTATAGAAATTACAGTTTTAGAATATTTAAATTGGAAAAAAACCTTGTCTGTCATTGACCAGATGGGAAATTATCATGTAATATACACCAGTTCTTGGCTCTTTAAGCATCTTGCAAATTGAAGTGTACAATGGTGTGACTTACTTGGAGGAAAAATAAAATACAGCAGATATTCCCTACAGCCATGAAGCTAGCACCAACAAATGTACTGAGAAGTTTTGTAATGTGCATATGGAGAGGCATATGTTCTCCCATCTTCGTAGCTCAGTATTAGTGAAAATAAGACTAGCCTCACAAAAAGTGACAAAAGGTGAAGTACATATAAATATCACACATATAAATGTTCAGTTTCATAGAGTAAAAGAAAAAAAAAACCCTTTGACTTACAAATGGTATTATAAACACCAAATAAGGCAAAGAATGAATCACAATTACCACTAAAAGAATCACAATTACTACTAAAGGAACTGTAATATAAATTATCAGTGATTATTTAGTTTGATAACTAATTACATTATTCTGGTTAGTATCCAAGACAGAAAGAAAATCTCAAGAGGTAAGTTCAAGATTTTTTAAGGCAAATAAATACGCTAATTCATGGTAACAATCTTGACAAAATGTTGAAGTTAAACTGATAAAATAAAACAGACTGCAGGCATTCTCAGTCATGAAAAATAAAGTAGTAAATCAGGTTATATAGTAAACACAATAATTTCAGGAACTTTCAAAACTTTCTTTTGACATATTAAGTCTAGAAAGAGTAAATGCTTAATAGCTACACGTATGACAGATTAGAGAATTTAGGAGCTGCTATATACTCTAGATTAGGTGGCTACAGCTGAGAAGTATACAATGGCCTGTGCTCCCAATTTGATTACAGACAGTGAATACATGTATTTTATTATATGTAAGATGTAAAGCCAGAAACCAATCCATGAATAACTAAGACGGTATAAAATACAGTTTGCTGCGGTATTTAAACATAATGTGTCTTGTTAATGCTCGAAATGCAATTATTTAAAGAAAAAAAAAAAGCTTCATTGACATAGAGTGTAAAACCAATGAAAAAACTAGAACACCTCAGAATGACAAACTACTTCATTATACAAGAGTCCTTTACTGTTTTTTTTTTTTCTGAGCAGCTGAAAGGTCTGTTGTTAAAAGAAAACATTACATATTTTATCAACATAGTTCACTTATTATCACCAGAACAGTACACAAGGCTCTCCATATACAGACTGTCCTCACACAGGTACACTAAGTGTATCTTCTCAGACATGTGCTGTCTTTTGTACTCCTCATTTTTACATATGGTAGTCAAGAGAATGTGTATTTTATCATCTTTCATCTAGGGAAAATAAGTGAATATTGTATAGCTCTGGAATAGTTTTCTGCTATTTATTCAAGACAAATTAATCCTCGTCCAACCTTGGAAAAGATAATTATGTCAGACTGAAACAGTACCAGCATTTCCTTTATGTACTTTTACACAGCATAGGGTACTTACTTTTGAAGTCATCTTCCAAAACTTAGTATAATTTAAATTTTGAGTACTGGCCTTGGATCAGGGCATCAAAAAGCTTGTTGTCTTTTCTACAATGAAGACTTAATGAAGCATAAATTGCCCCAGAAATAGAGTAGATCCTTTCTAATGGATCATGCAGTCATTCCGTCTCCTACATCCCCCTTCTCCTATCCTTTCTCTCCAACCACACATAACTTAAAAAGCTACTGACAAAATTCCTTGAAGCTTGATAGAGGTAAACACACATGATCTGTGAAGCTTTAGAGGAACTTATAGTACTATTTCTAGCAGGGAAAACAACACATTATGAATTCACCAGTTATTCAACTCTGTTTGGCTCTTACTTAGCTAACTACAAGACTTTGATGCAGTGAAAACATATATTGCCTCTGGTTCAGCAAGGGAAGGAGATAACAGTAGTGATGACAAGCAGCTAGGAGTAAAGGCTGTGGAGAGAAATCAGCGTGTTTTGTGTAGTATTGGGCAAAACTATAGGGAAAATATTTTTATGTACATGGTACAAGATACTGTGTGTACAAGATAAGAGATAAATCCACTGCACATTGGTCATCAGTAAGTCACCAAAGATCACCACTCATATGATAATACATTCCTACAAAATACAAAAACATTTCTTCAGAAAACACAGAATAAGAGCTCACAGAAACAGCTTTTCATGAAAATGGGGAGTGAATATCTCTCAGGAAGTAACTTTCTTGAGGAGGAAAAGGAGGTGAGGGGGTTAGGAGGGAATCTACACTGGTGTGGGAGTGCTCAGCCTCAAAATTAGAAAGAGAATGACAGTACAGTTGGTAGCACGTATCTCATATGTAACTAGTCATTATACGAAGTGACACAGAAAAAGAAATTAAGCTTTTGCCTCTAATCATTCAGAAATCTCCAAAAAAATCAACTACAATCAAGCAGCATTAATTTTCAATGAGTCATTTATATATTAAATTTTTTTAACCAGCAATCATGAACAGAAAGGCATACATTCTTTATCTCCCCTTTAATTAGAAGTCCTTCAAAATAGCAACTGTGGTGAACTACATTACTGTCAACAGCTATATACTCTTTTAATTAAAGCCAGAAAATGTTACAGATAATTCCAGTATCGAACATAATGACTAGCAAAACACAGTGTACTGCTTTCAGTTTGTCTTGTCTTACAGACTCTCAAATATTAGAGAAATCTGTAATGAATTAAAAAATGCTTCTATGACTTTTAAAAATCAGAATATTAATTAGACATTTATTCAGATATGCTCCTTTCAAAATGTTGTAATAGTATTTGACTAATACTGACTATCCAGTGACGTCTTTACAACAATCAACTTATACTCACTTCAGTAAGAAAAAACAGGATGACGGTATGCAAAATAACCAATGTGATGGATGATAAAAGACTTCTGAAAACTCTGGGAGATGTTCACCACAACTATTCAGTAATGTCCTAAAAGAAAACCAGATATTTCTGAATTACAGAAGGGACTGAAAATCCCTTTGGGTCACTAGAACGATATATATACATATTTATATGTATATTTATATATATATGAATAGAAGACAGAAAATACCTCATGATACATAGTACTAATATACACCAAATTGCAAATCTATTTCTCTTATGTACTGTTAAAAAATATCATTATCTATTTTATTTACTTCCACTCTTTGAAACTTGGTATTTAATATTGTTAAAGATGTTTGCTTCATATTTTCACTCCTATATAGTATGTTTTCAAACTATGTTTGAAAATGCATTCAATAAGCAAATTGATCTTTAATAATTCGTTTCTACTGCTCTTTATTTTCTGCATAACAAATGCATTGTATTATAAATACTTCTAAAACAATGATAAGTAAAGTATATTTTGAAGTGATCATGACTGACAAGTAAATATGTGTAGACTTTGAATTAAACAGAGCAAAAATTTGAACCAGAAGTTTTGGACTTTCACTAGGGCTTGTGAGAAATGGAATACTGGTTGCTTTCAAATATAAGAAACTGGTGGAGAACTAGATAAGCTAGTTTGATGTCACTTCTGCAGTACTTCACTTAGTCAAAGGACACGAGCACCAAAAATCAAGATGTGTCCAATCCACTGACACTAAAAATTAACTACTTTTATTAATTATATGAAAGGATTATAAATATATGCAAGAACAGGATGCTATAATTTAATATTTGCCTTTAACTATTGTTTAGCAACACATTAATAGTATTGGTACAATTTTGTAGCAACCACTAGGATGCAATAATGTGTGATAGGAATAGATGCCTCTTCCCTTTTTACTCTCATTTACACTGAATACAATTCCAGCAAAGAGGATACAGCCTGTTACATCCATCCTCCATTAACTATAAACAATTATCACTTCCCAAGCACCTTATTTTTCATCTTATTTGGTTGTGAATTTTTCACGTTAAAAACTTTCCTTCTCTGAAGTTTGCTTCTTTCTGTATCATGGCTGTGATTTTCTAATTTTTATAACAAAGGTAACTACCTTTAAAAATGTCCACTGATACAGAACTCTTTTACAGTATATTTGCTTTACTTTCTGAAGTGAATCAATGTCATTCCACTTTCAAGTCAGCATTCTTTCTATTGCACTAAGAGGAGAACCTCAGGAAAAGATGTGAGGACTGTCTCAAGACAATAGAACTTTTTTATATGACCAAAGAAAGTCACAGCCATGAAATGGAAACAACGAGAGTAGATCTAAACACTTAAAACCGGAGACAGAATGAAAACTCTCAGGAATACAGCCTTCAGGAACTCCTGACCTAGAAGTTAGAATCACCCTTTCTCATAGGGTGCTTTGTCATCATGGCATTAAAAGCATTTGTGTATTGTCATTTACTTATTTAAAGTTACTTTTTAGCCCTTTTTCACACCTCCATATAAGTAATTTAGAACTGTAGCTACATGTCTATTAGGTCACTGCCTAAAAGACCTCAGATGAAAGAGGAAAGAGAATTACACTTGTTTAACAAGTAAGGCAGATGTAAAAGTTTCTGAACTTCTCCAAAAGATAGGGTGATTTATTTGGAAATTAACTTTACTAATAACAAAAAATTAGTAGAATGAATTTACTACAGACATCTAAATGATCTTAAGTAAGTAATATCTGTGCAGAAGGACTAGCACAGTGCTCTTTGTGAATTTGTGAAAATCTGAAGATAAAGCTGAGATTCTAATATAGATAAAGGTAGAATTTAAAGTGGAAAATAATTATGTTAAAGACAGTAATCTCAATTCTATGACAAAATTAACACAAAAAAGAAATCCTATTGTCTCTCATCCATTGAAATACTTTTCTAAATATATCAAAGCATAGAGCAAAAATCCTATAAGAAAGCAAGATATATACATTTTGGGTAGCAATCTAACAAAGACTACATCATGTCTATTGATTGTGTAGGAACTATTTGAGAATTCTGGACTAAAGCAACTTGTCTTCTTAGGTGTATCCTAAGGAGAAACGCACAACAGACTTTTGGATTCTGAGGCTTACAACAAAAACTCTACAGAAATTTTGAACGTGAGATGGAGATAATCTGAGGGTTTTAAAGATTGTTAAAATATTAGAATAACTTTAAATACTACTTGTTACAGTTTCACAACCTGTCATGGAATTTTTTCCCCCTACCAACACAGTTTGAGAGCGAATGTTCAAACCGCACCTCCTCCCCCCACATCCCCGCCCCGCCACCAGCTAACAAAAGGGGAGGCCAATTGCTTGACATTCCAACTGGATTTGCCGGGGGGAGGTGAGAGGGAAGGGAGAGGTTTCTTCTGAGTGCCTGGACTTCACTACTTCTCAACGGCTGCTGGGGTGGGAGTCACTGGAAACTTTTTGGAAGGAGCTCTTTTTGGCTCGGCCCCAGCTCCAGGTGCCCTGTGTTGTTTTTCGGAGGGGAAAGCAGCCATCTCCATCTGTACTGCTGCAGACTTCTCCAGGGGGTTGACGCTGCCTGCAGAGGGGTTGCTGGACCCTGCCTTTCCTCCCACGTCCCGGCGGCATCTTCCTTTTCTCGGACAAAGGACGATGAGAGAGGCTCTTAGCACTGCCTATGGGAAGGGTTTCGTCACTCCTCGTGGCCGCCACCCCTACCTGAGTTGTCCAAGCCACCGTCTCCCCCCACCCTTTGGCTTCGCCTCGCTGGTACCCCGCAGTGACCCCGGAGTGACCCCTCGCGGCCGCTGCTTCTGAGGTGTGGCATCGCCTCCTGCTGCCCGTAAATATAACTGCACCGAAAGGAGCAGAGAACTCAATTCATTTAAAGGTTTTTGGTTACAGTGTTACTGTTTATTCTGTTCTTATATATATATATATATATATGTAGTTAAGAACTGTTATCCTTTTCTATTAAAGTTTGTTCTATATTTAAAGGGGCTTGGTGGTTTTTGGGAAGGAAGCCCTTTTTTTCTAGTCCAAATGGACACCTTAGTTTTCCTCTAAACTAAGACACTACTAAAAAAAAATCAAGTATCTAATGATAATACAGTAATTCTCATGCCAGCATTTCTTAATGCTCACTGTTGGCTATGTAATTCTTGCCAGAAAAATCCAATCATTTGCCAGACTTTTAATTCTACTACTCTTCTGACAGAAGTATTAATAACAGCTAGTAGGAAATCTGTTTTCACTTCAAGTTATGTTAATGCAGCTGCTTGTAATCTCAAAGCAGTGGATAGCATCTGTGAAAGCATTTAATACCACAGCAAGACTCCAAGTTACAGTAGTTTTATTCTTCAGTAGAGTATAACAAGCTGAGAATTGACCCTGTAAGCCTCAGTGCAGCGGTGAAGAAATCAGATGCCAAGAAGATGCATCTTGACAATATTTCCCTGTAATTTTCAAAGGATTTAGCTCTGTATAAGGAATACACAGGTGTAAAAAGCAACTTCATGAATTATAACTCATACATTAAAGAGAAATATTTTCAGTTTTTCAAATTGAATGACAGATATTTTTACCCAGTAGGGAGAAATTTTGGCAACAGACTCTCCGAATTTTTCTCTCAGCATTTAAATCATTTACCTGACTTCTTGTTGAGAAAGTAAGATATAATAATTCATAGTATCATAAAAATGTGTATCCACTTTACTCTTCATGTTCTGCCGTAACAGAAAGATTGTCATCCCCTACTCAGGACAAAACACTAAAGAATACAGAAAAAAGCACGAAACCAGATCTGCTTCAAACTGAGCAACCTGATGCAGAAGACAGTCTCTGTTTTGAGGCCAAGATAATTTAATTCTGTATAAAACAACGAATGAAGAACTGCACTGGATTCTCCTGTGTAACTCACAGGCAGCATTGTAACTTCAATCCACTGCACAAAATCCCAGCTACTAGGCCTTACATAGAATATTTCGTCCAGCTGTTGGGCCTACAGCTCAAGGAGGATGTGAGGAAACTGGAAAAGGCTAGACTGAATCACCTATAAGAAATATGTTAGGGATCTAGGCTCCTGTACTCTGAAGAAGTGGCTAAAGGGTCAATTAATCTAAGGGTAGTCTACAACTACCCAAAGACAACACTGACAAACTTTTCTCAGTGGGGGCTGATCTGATACAGCAAGTCATAAGCCAGCAGCTTTGAAGGTACACACTAGATTTTAGGCAATACTATGCAGTAAGGCAGGGCAGCTATGGAACAGGCTTCATGGAGAGGTTGTAAAACTCCAGTTCCTGGAAGTTTACATGGGTCAGCTAAGACACTCATGTCTGACTGCTTCGTGACTGTTCTGCTTTGAGCAGGAGGCAGAACTCAATGACGTCCAGGAGTCCTTTCCAACCTTTACACTAATGGTACTTCAGGAAGGCCATAGTAGGGTGGAGGAAAATAAAGTGCAGAAAAATGAGTATGAAAAACTGATGACCCAAGATTCATAGGTCAATTCTGGACTAAGGCCTAAGTAACCTTGTCATACAGAAAAGAAACTCTTAAGTAATAGCCAAATGCATATCTGATCGCAAAATTAGGAATGAGAAAGCACATGCCAGAATCCCTTTAGTTGAAATTAAGGATATTATTAATTTTTCAGCACCACTACTGTTCTGTTTAATTTCAACAACATAATATAAAAAAGTGAATAATTTTAGATCCCTGGTAGCCATAGTTAATTACAGCATCTCAAGTTAGAAATAAGCCAGTCCTATTATTAGACAACTCCTGGAAAACAAAATTCTGTCACTGTCACGTTTATGATTACACAAAACTTTCCTGAGAAGTCTAAAGATTAATTGACATCTAGTCCCTTCACAGAAAACTTTTAGTACCAAAAGAGAGCTTTATAGAGTTAAAAGAAAAATCTTTACTTCAATTCCAGCTAACTTTACCAAAATTTTGAAATATATAAAGCCAAGCTAACAGATGGAGATTGTGATTATACAACTATAATTGAACAGAGAACTGATGAAATATAAGTATTCCTTTAAAATCAGGCATAAATTCTAAATTGGTTATTGACAGATTCTTGATGTGCACACCTCAGCAAACAACTAACCTAGGTATTAAAAATAAAATTCAGTGTTTCCAAATTGGATTCAGTGTTTCCAATTGGATATAGTTATTCAGGAAGAGAATTTGCTAATCCTCTTTCTTCATTGTATACTGGACACTGTATTAGGTTACCTGACAAATACTGACTGTAATGAAATATACAATGTAAAGGACTTGTTTCGATAATGAAGCCTTACAGATTTTGAAAACACAAGTTGTGAGTGTAAGTTCAATAAAAAGAAATCCTTTTTTTACTTACAGAAAAACACATCATCTATATTGTAACGTTCTTTGGTGTTAATACTATTTTTGTAACTACATAACAAAATATGACATTTTTTTTTATTATTCTTAAACAAAGCTGCCAGATTTTGGTTGTGATTTGCAGAGTACTTTGTAGTAAATTAAATGAGCTGCTACATCCTGCTGCACATGTCAAGTTTTTGACCTCTAGAAAAGCAAATTAGGATACTGAAATTCCTATGCCTAAATATGAAAGCTATATGACCAAGTTGTTTATCTGTAGCATTTAACATAAAATAGAAGATAAGTATCTCTTCATTGGCACTTCATTCTGAAACTCAGTGACTTCTCAAGGTAGCACACATTTTTTGTCATTACAGGCATAGATACATCTGTAAACAACATTGACTAGTGGAGGAGACTACACTAGCTAAAAGAAACAAATTATACTATATATTTATTTTGTACCATCATCTTAAGTCTTTCATAAAAGAAAGGGGAAATGACAAAATTGACAGTAGAAGCAGTTACAGCTACCACAATATCCATTCCTCCTCCATTACTACTGTGACAGCCAGACTACCTAATTTGTTCGTGAATTCACCTTATAATTGCTACTTTTTCATAAACCTGCATTGTGTAAGATCAAACATCCCATTACAATCCACTTTTGCATATTCCTTAGAGCTCACAAATACTAAAAAGAACCCACACATAACAATTTTAGTTAAAAAAGCTTAAACACAGGAGGTCTCTACCCTAGTACTACCTAGAATATTCTTATTTAGAATAATAAAAGACAGTTGAATAGGATGTGGCTTTGTTAGTTTGCAGTTTTGTTGTCCTTATTTTTTTTTAACTTGTGATCTCACTTTGTATTGTCTCTTACACCAAATTTACAGCAGAATTTTACCAACAAAAGACTCAATTTCAGTGCAAGTAATGTGTCCCTCTGTTTACAGTTGTGACTTGTGAAGACATGATTTTATAAATATGGCCATTTTATATTCTTTCTCTTTTAAACTATATTAATATTTCTTGAAGCATAC
>JAWWEU010000091.1:2854460-2866713 GCA_035583155.1 Acropternis orthonyx
TCAGTTATGAAGATGCGGAAGAGTACAGGGCCCAAGATGGAGCCCTGTGGAACCCCACTGGTGAGAGGTTGCCAGTCTGATGTTACCTTTCATGACAATACAATTTTTCATAATAAAACTTCAGATGACAGCACATAGCTCACACAGAATACATATCTGTTGAGTCTGTCACTCAATAAAAACTGCAAATTCTTAAAACTCTTCTCAGTGGTATCAAGGAACAGGATAAGAGGCCAGAGGCAGAAACCGATGCACAGTATGTTCCACCTGAATATGAGGAAGAAATTCATTACTACATGTGTGATCACACACTGGAACAGATTGCTTAGAGGTTGTGGAGTCTCCCTCACACCTGGATAAAATCCTGTGCACTGTGCTCTAGGAAGACCCTGCTTGAGCAGGGAGGTTGGACCAGATGACTCCCTGTGGTCCCTTTCAACCTTATCCACTCTGTGATTCTGTGTCATTCTGTCATAAGAAATACACCAACTCATGCAGTAAACCAAGACATTGGACAGAAAGGAAGAAGGTAGGGTAACCTTCCATCTGGAGACACCTGCTTTAGTGTTTCTCAAAAAGACTCTCCTCTGGCAAAACATACAAATCCCAGCATGAAGACTTCAGCTTCTTATGTCCTAAAATGACAGAAGAAGGAATAACCTCTTCCTCCTTTCTCTTTCTGCACCATTGGTATTCTGGCAAATCTTTTGGCATGACCCTGTAGCTCTATCACTTGAAAAGCCCTATGAAAACACGAATTCTACTGAAGTCTTCTTGATGAATTAACAGCTTGATTTCTAATACCGATGTTGCCAATTCTGCTCACATTTTTGGATGCATCACCAGTCCTTAATGCATTTTCATCATGAGGCTTTCAAACCAATCACGCAGTTTATGGAACAATTTCACCAACAGTTGAAAGAGGTCTTTGACTCTATCCAGTTTATGATATGACTACAAATATACTTAAATACACAAAATATATTGAATTAAAATGAGTCTCAAAATGCATAAATTTGGTCTATCCCCTCTGCTGTGTTCATTAACATTTAAATCTGAATCAAAGCAGTGCATAACAGAAAACTAACATTTATACCCATTAAAACTGTGCATTAAGTATACAACCATTACCTGATTTGAGGTGTTCTCTTGTAACTGGGACACACCTGACAGTATCTGGAGGACAGAATATCCAAAGATTGCTCTAGTATATCTGTAAAAATCTCCTGGGCAGTCTTTGGAGGTAGAACAGCACACAGATCATGATGAAGAGCACAGCAGAAGTAATGCCACATCTGGACAGAGAATGAGCACCTCTCCCCCTAGCAAAATTACATTAAATGGTAAAAACACACCTTCCAAAATGTCAGTTTAATTCCTGTAAGTCTAATTACATCAATCTGATAGGAAACAGCTGAAGAGTTTCAGGTATATGATGGCCAACAAATAGTTCATGACAAGATGTGAAATATCTTTATTTGCAAGGAAACACGTGTTGCATTTGAGTCACAAAATTACAGTTCTGCCACAAAACCAAACCACAGCACTTGACCTCCTATATCCTCAGTTAACTTATTCTCAAAACCCATACTGTTACAAGTTTACTTTTAAAACACATAAACTATTCTGTGCTCACTAGAATAGTCAGACATATTTAATGTAACCATTTCTTTGTCTGCAAAGAAAGTAATTATTTAAATTTCTTAAGCATACATATTTATACAGATTTGTAAGTGCTATGCATAGCCATGATTATGAAACTTCGGTTATGTATAATGGATATGCACTAAGAGCAGAAAAAAAAGAACAACTGAACTATTAAACTGAAAATAAGAGATGTCCAGGAATTTTCAGTATGATATTTTTTTCATCTTATAATGGTAATTCATTGAAATAGAACATTTTCGAGAAGGAATCAGCATTGGTATTAATATTTCTTGTTTATACAGAACTACCCCATTAAGACACAGAAATAAATACAGAGGAGTCAAAATCACCACAGTTAATCCACAATATCTCTAAAAAGTAGATAGTATAACTTACATTTAATTATTTCAACTAATACCTATTGAGAAAATAGCATTATGATGAAGCTGTGAGAAGAGAGACTGCAATCTCCACTTTCCACATTTCAAAGGGACAGAGAAATATTTTAAGCATTTGTTGCTATTTTAACATTATCAGAAATATAAAATAACTCCATGATTTTTAAAAGAGTTTCAGAGTTTGATAGGCATTCTTTAAAAATAAAAATCAAAAATAACCCAGCTTCTTTTTAAATACACAGCATAACCAGATTATTGGATATTGTTATTACTTGATCTTTCTCTGACATAATATTTGAAGAGCATTTTATACTAAAAAGTGGTAAATTATTACAAGAAACAAAAGTACCAAACTTGTGACTACTGGTCATTAAGATTATGAGTGGTATAGACATCTCTTAAATTTCATCTAGGAAAAAAACCCAAACAACCAAATCATTAGGCCATCCAATTTTTCAGGTTTCACTGATGCAGAAGAGAAAAATATAGTAGCTGACTTTCAAAAGAAAATCATATGACTAATTTTGTTTTTCCATCAATCACAGACATCTTATATCAATAGGAAATCAAACTAAAGAAAATCACTAGTATTTTTAACAACCAAGCACCTGACAAGTGTTTTCATACCAATAAAAAGGTCTTACATTGACCAAAAATTTACGTGATAAATAACTGACATATTAAAATAATTTCCCATTTTTCTTATATGAAATAAAATTACAATATTATTGCATGACATATGGAAATAGAAAGTCAAGTTGACTTCATAACACAACTTACAGCTTCATAAATTTACATAACTTGAATGCTAATACATTTCTAGATGCCTGGGTTTTTAGATAGAATATCATGACTATTCTTGAGGTACGTTCCAGTAGAACCTATCCAGAGCTAAGTCCCTAGCCCTACCTTATATTTTACTGAGATTTCCCTTTCTTTGCAAAACATTTCAACTGTTATAGAATAAATGTGACAGTTAAAAAATTATTATTTTGACTGCTTAATGGAAGCCAAATTGTTTTGGACCTATCTTTAATGTCAAAACTAAATATAAAAATTTTCAAAACCCATCCAGTTTTAACACATTCTAAATTGGATTTTTGACACAGGATATTTACTTTTTTAAGTAATTGAATGTTGGGGAGTTTACTTTTTAACTATGTAACTATAAACACAAATTGTTTCACTTTCTTTGCTTTATTTAAGTAATACCTTTTTCCCCCTTTCTTAGCATTGTACCTCCACTGCAGAAGCAACAGTTTCACTGAAGATTTACAGGAGATTCGTTCTCCTCCCCGAACTGTTTTTGTATTTGTTTCCATTTCTAGATAGTTCTATTGATAAAGATCTATTTTTGCAGGCTTCATACAATAGAAACAGATGTAAGCTTTTATTTAGCTTATATATCAGAAAAAATAGCAGCTGTGCTTTATTATATATGACATTTGCATTATCTCTGAACAGACAATTTTTTATACTTTAACTATTAGAAAACAGAAGTTTCCACAGTTACAGCACATCTGCTACACTAAAAGCTTCATTTAAAAACATAATCTGGTGAGCTTGCCCAGTGACACACTCTTCCTGCTGAGTTTAGACCTCAGAAGAAGCCACCTGTCACTGCTAGAAGTTTCAGCAGGATGTTGCCTCTGTAACAAGCAGTAACTCTTAATCCAATCTCATTTGGGATGCCTACAAGAGGCCAACGGAAGTAACATTTGCTTAGCATCATGCCTCCTAACGTTACTCAAAGTAGATCAAGGTCCACACCCGGGCCATCTCCCATGGCCCAGTAAAAAGAGCAGAGTGATGATGTAAATTACACACTTTCTACTTCAACTCCTGCTAATCTACAGAGGTGAGAAACCAGCTTTCCTCATCCCTTCCTATACACATCAGTTCTGCTCAGTAATGATAAAACTGATTAACTACTCCATATTTTGTCTTCAGGCAAAAATTTCTCACAATTAGGTTTCATCCATGGTGAACTTACCGGGTCACTAACAAAAAGCACACAGCAGCACCATATGGCGTACTGACAACACTTCTTACCTTATCATCTGGGCCAACATTTAAAGAAAAGTAAATTGTTTATTTACTTGTCTTTGAGGGATGGACATTTTGATAGATTACTAATATAAAGATCTGCATGCCCCATCCAGTAAAGGTTTTTGTCACTGACTCAGAAGCTTTTTATACTATATCTGTAGAATAATTGTATGAAAGAGAATTTTCTCTCATGTAAGAATTCTAGAAAATGCTTCATAAAAACATGCTAATTGTCTCACACAAAAAAATGATAAAAGGAAGGACAGGACTCTGTCTTCAGGAGACCTCAGTTATTTCTGATAAAAACAAGTATCATTCTGAAATCAAGTGAAAATAATTTCAAACAGTGTATGTCAATCTCTGTTTGAATTTAATGCAATGAAGGAAAAAAAAAAGAAAATAATTCTTTTTTTTTTTTTTTTTCATAGAATCATTAGGATTATAGCTATAGATCAGATTTGTGACTTCAAAATGCAGGTGAAATGGCACTGTTTATTTCAGAACTATACTATTGAATGCTTAAGGTAACTATTGTAACTTGGTTACATCCTTCACTCCCAAAAAGTAAAAATGGGAACCAACTGAAATTAAAAATTAAAGAATCAGATTAAAAATTTCCCAGAAAAAGATTTTCAAATGTTACACTTTCTACAAGAAGTGTAAATTTCTTAGAGATTAAGATGATGGTGTCTTCTTTACTGAGTTCTATATAAATGTCTTCACACACAATATTTTACAAAGCAAATGACACAAACACTTCATACTAACAACTTATCTCATTTTTAAAATGACTGTGTTTTCCTACATCATTTCTAGAGAGACATTTGCCTGCAATAATAGATACTTCAAAATAGTAAATTCCAACAATCCTTATGTTAAAAGAATGCTGATTTTATGCCTCTGATTAGTCAGAGAGCTGGCAACCAGTAAAACACATTTTGTAAAAATAGTAATAGGCATAGTAAACTTAATATCACACCTCATAAAAAGCTTTGCAGTCATCCCAGTGGTGGCTCTCAGCATCCTGTAAAATGCTTGTAGCACAAACTCTGATGCAGTAGTTCGTAACTTGAAACTGGAGAATGCTGATGAATTCCTGATACTGTTGGACAGTCACTATGAACAGGGGGCTGTTCAGAGAGAATGATCAAAGACACAGTGATTGAAAGGCTGTGCAGTAGGAGGCAACAATCCCCAACACTGCAAATAGTCTTGATTAGTAGGTATTAATTATTCCTTTCCTCTCGATCCAGAAGTCTGAACCTAGCATTCACTTTAGAAAACTCTTTGCTTCAAAAGTTCTTTAAATAGGACTGCTTGTCTATAAATTCCATTTACTTAAGTCACTGAGAAATAAATTACTTCACTCTATTTTCTGAGACAAAAGTACATTTGTCATTCCCTTATTTGAAGAGTCTGTGTTGCAGCATACTTGCATCAGCAATTATTACATCAGCACTGAGTATGACAAAAACATAAGCACAGGGTACAGAGATTGCTTTTGGTAGCTATGTACTAAAACTCTTTGATTGTACAGCTAAGTAGAATTACTGAGCAGTTATTTTTGCTCATACTTCCCATTCAAAAAGATATACTTTACGCAGAAGAGTGTAAAATATCAGAGGGAAAGTTGCTCAACAGTACTCAGAAATCATACATTCCTTGAAAATTGTGCTAGTTCAGGGTTCCTCCCAAAAGGCATAGTTTCTACTTTTCAATTATATGTGGTCAGAAACATATGAACCAATAAAGAGATTCCTAGTATCTTAAGCCTGAATCTCCTAAAAGCACAGCAAATGAAGTTATATTGCCTGCCAGGACAAACACTGTCTTTGACTTTACATTCCTACTTCATATCTCCTCTAATTTTTATTCTGCATGCAACAACAAAAAAAATAATTTATGTGCCTGAATACAGCTGGTGTAAGGAAAAAGCACAGAAATGTATTTTTATATTGTCCTCTAATATCTGCTATGGGCTAAACCATATTTTATGAAAATTTAGCTATTACAAAGGTCAGAAAAGGAAATTAAGGCCTTAGCCCCTTATTTCTATGAGAGCAGCTTCTATGTTAAGCTCCCTGGACAATCCTATTTTCTCAAGCTTAATAAATAGAAAATACTGATCTGCGAATGTAGATTTGAACATAAATAATTTGTTCTGTAAAGGTGGCTTTAGACTGTCAATAACTTTGATTCAGGTCTTTCCCTAAATATACACACACTGAGTGTAGTAAAACATATGATGCAATTTGGAAAACTACCACCACGTTGTATCACCAAAATGCAATGAAGTCACATATTACTTATGTTTGAATTACACATTAGAAATAAAAAGAACTTACTTTTTGCTTGTTTCTCTCATTAAATTGCTATACATTGTAAAATGCTGAAAGACATATATTGCTGTGGAAAGGGCAGCATACAAGTCTTGCAGGGGAGCCTTGGAAGGAACATCTTTGCTTTTCTCCTTTAGTCTTGCCAGGACAGCTGTTGCCACTTTGCTGCAGGCCTCTACAAAGTTTGCTCTTATTTCCTGAAGAGAATCATCTCTGCCTGCCAGAGCCAGTGGAAGCAATGTGTCAAGTTCTTCCATGATGTCAGAACAAAACTGAGAAAATAAACGTGGCATTAAGTTATCTGTAGTCTGACAGCACTGTTTGATTTATACACACGAGGGTCAGATTCTTGAATAATCAAATTGGCACAAAACATACATATATTGAATCAGCTTTACAAACGTTTTAATCTGTTAAACAGGAGGAACATTTATCTACAGTAAATTAATTATTATTCTTGCTTTAAAGCTGCACAGTGCATATTGGGGAAAAAATTAAAACTATCTTACGCTACTAATGCCTTCATTTTGGTTTTAATTTCACGAAATGTAAATTCAAAGCAAAGTTAATTCCTTGTAAACAAAGATAATTTTCTAAAATTTCTTAACACTGACTTTGGAAACAAACTTGTCATCTCTTAATAAATTCACACATTGATCTTCCCAAAATTATCTCCCAAAAGCCTATGTGTTATTTTAAGCAAACATTGATTAACAGCATTCCAAATCTGCTAGAATAGTTGCAAAGCTTACTTTAAAATACTTTCAAACATACATTCCCTCAGAAAAATAACTTAATTAGTAAGTGAACTTTCAGCCAAATCAAAAACTCTAAATTGGCCATATTACTGGTTATGATTACTTGAATGCCATGTCTAATATGAATACAAGAAATCTCTTTATAGCTATGTTTCAAAGCTTTCAGGATTTTCCCATTGAAACACTTGGTAATAGGGCAGAATGTAAGAATAAACCATAAAGTGTTAGAACTTTTTGGCTGAAAAAAATAATGCCAGTGAAGTTTAAAAGTTAATTCTTTCAAGTACAGACTACAGGCTATGAAGCTCTGTTCAGATTCACATTGTAATGCCTCGCACTTTCTTTTTAATTCCATTCATATAAGATATAGAATATTAATAATACCGTAAGTACTTCAAAGTGTACATGGAAACAGCCTTGGCATTCTATCTCTCCTCAAACTTCAGATCTTTTTGATACCTGCCTTAGCAATTCGTTTTGGTTGCTCCTCCTGTTGGACTGCTCCACAGGACTCCCTCATTTGCTGGTTGTTTACAAGACTCATTGCACAGCCTGAAGCTGAAAACGCTTCTTTCTGCTCATGCTGAAGAATTTTAGATGAAAAATCCTCAATTGCTATTGTTATACAGTGAGCCACAGAAGAAGACAGATCTTTAAATGCATTTCTCCAGCCAAAGTTCAGTAAAATAGGCTGAAACACATATTGAGACTAAATCAATCCAAAGTAATTACTGAGTGTTATTGTCTGAAAATTAAATCCACATCCATAATTAAATTACAGGACATCAAGAACTTAAAATACAGTCTGCTGGCCTTGAAATCATACTAAAAGTAGTATTTACACTCAACAAAAATGAACATGCGTACTGTAAATTTGTCATCAAATTTTTAAGAATATTCCTGTTTAAACAAGACAGCTTTAGAAGAAACATGTTTCATCTTTACTGGATTTATAATCTTTAACAGAATCTATTTAACAGAGTCAAAAGAATTTACAATAGTTTTCAAAAGTAAGCAAGTAATCTAGCAATGTATACTTTGTAATAATTTTCACTGCAAACTGAAGTTACTAACCATGAAACTTAATGGGGAACACCTAGCAAAAGCGGGTTTTAACACAGCCACACTGTATTTCTCTTCTCTAGAGCTCAATTCAGTAAAGGTTAAAATGTTTGAACAGAGTTTTGTAGTTTTTACCCTATGCTGACTTTTACTATGGTTTACATCAGTCCCTGCCTTCTTCAAACAGAGGTTTCTGAAGTCATATGAAGCATAACAGTTGCTGGAAGGAGACACAGTAGGACATCATTACTTTTTGACTTACCCGATTTTGCATTGCTCATATGACATACAACAGATTTAAACCTTAGCAGCAGTGCTCAACTGAGCATATACAATTGAGCAATACAGCACCACTGTAAGAGACGTATTTTAATGACATAAGATGATGTTCAGTAAACACTGGATCTCCACCCGGATGGCAGAGTAGGAAAAGAGAAAAGGATTCCTAAAAAGCTGCAGATACAATGCTACCTTGGAAGACAATGAAGGGCTACAAAGTGAAAGCTTTCCACCTTAATTCAGTTGAAAAGTTGTATCCTCCTTCCTTTCCCCTTCTCCACTCCCAGCATTCAACTGAATTCAGCAAAGACAGCCCCTATGGACATACTTTCCATTCCCCCCTTTTTTTGGAGGAGGAGGGTGGATCAAGTACAGCCCAATCCACTCAAAATATTCTTCTTTGTAATCGGTAAGAACATTAGTCTCATAAACTGAATCAAAGCACATTTAAAAAAAAAAATCAGCATTAAAATTGAGCCACTATAAAATTAAATTCCACTATCACAAAGTATCAGATTTGTTTGAGCATTTAGGTCTCATAAAATCAACAATAAAAATGTGTTTAGTAGTAAATAGGAGCCAGACAAAACTTAATCTTGTACAAATGTTTTACAAAACATAGTGTTTACCATGTAGTAGTTTGCTGGCATCAAAGAAACTACACATTGTGTGAGTA
The DNA here is from genome assembly GCA_035583155.1 of Acropternis orthonyx. Taxonomy (NCBI): domain Eukaryota; kingdom Metazoa; phylum Chordata; class Aves; order Passeriformes; family Rhinocryptidae; genus Acropternis; species Acropternis orthonyx. The sequence continues at coordinate 2,863,669 of JAWWEU010000091.1, forward strand.
CCTATCCCCTTAAGAAGAGTCACTATGATCAAATTCTAAGAATTTCATAGATATTTTTTAGGATTCTGCTGTATTTGATAATATATATAATACTAAAAAATTTATCATATTTCAGCAATTTTTTTGTTTTGAGGTAGTATCTTAGCCTTCTGTTACATTCTGTTATTAAATATTAAATACCAACCACTTCTTCCTGAAAGCCAGATTTTATTTCATCTTAACTGAGACTCTGCACCTAAAATTAGTCACAGTAGCTAAAGTAATGAAAGCATGGAAATATGTGTTTATAATGAACATGATGACAGACTACACAGGAGAGACACACAAAGGAAAATCCTATACAAAGTGTAAAGCTCTATTCATACTCACCTCTTCTACCTGAAGTAACTGCTCAGGAAGCACGCTGGTTTCATTTGCTCTAGTTTCTCCTATTAAGAGCTCCCCACTAGCTCTCTTCAGAACTCCTGCACAGTATGGTAAAAGAGATCAAAGTTAAGATTAATTCTGTAGAAAAGTCAGCAGCCCACAACACCTTCTGATATGTCAATATGAAGCATAAAAAACCCCTCAACAAGATCTAGGGGAACAGTCAATGATATGATAAAGTCAAATTCAAGTTACACACAGTTCCTTCCTTTCATATAACAAGATGAAATCCACATCCCACTGTAATCATATTTTATACAAACACACATATAATGTGTAAAATATTGTTTCTATTGTCATTAATTCATTTTTACACTGATTTTGCAGTCACCTATTCTTAGGCAGAACAGATAACATTAGATGAGCTGTGCAGAAATTAATTTCTATTACTTGTTTAATAAATTGTATGAATTCACAAATGTATCTTTACAGTTTTTACTATTTGGAAATGCCAATGTGATAAGAAAAAAAAAAAAAAAAGACAGTTAATTAGTACAGTTCCTACAAGCAAGAGGAACAAGTGAAGTTCTTTAAGAAGGGCTGGTACAAAGCTTGCTCATAAACCTTGGAGTAATGGGAATATTGCGCCAGTTTTGACAAGAACAGACCAGTATCTTGGGTAGATATCACTTTAACCAGTTTTTTCAATCAATCCAGGTTCCTGAAGTGCATTGATAACTTACTTTTTCAAGCAATACAGGCAGAAATGCAGGGGCTTGTTGGGGATGTGAAAATCAAAGACAGCCCCTGCTGCAGTGACCATGACATAGCGGAGTTCTGGATCCTGAGGGCAGGGATGATAGTGAAAAGCAAGTTCACAACCCTAGGTTTCAGAAGAGCAGACTCTGGCCTCTGCTTGGACAAGTCCCATGGGATTAGACCCTAGGTAATGGGACACAAGAAAGCTGGTGTGATTCTAGTATCACCTTTGTCAAGCTCAAAGCAGTTGGAAAAAAAAAAAAATGCCAGGAGGCCTGCATGGATGAACAAGAAGATCCTAGCTAAACTCAAACACAAAATGAAGCATACGGATGCTGGAAGTAAAGACAGGTAATCTGGGAGGGACACACACACACATATATGAGCATGAACAAAGTTAGGGAAGCTAAAGCTCAAATGAAACTAAATTTGGTGGGATGTCAAAGACAAGAAGGGCTTCTGTAAGTACAGAGGTGACAAATGGAACACTAGGGAAAATGTGAGCCCATTGCTCAACACGATGGGTGACCTGGAAAAGGCTGAAGTAGTGAATGTCTTCTTTGAGATAGCACTTACTAGCAAGAGCAGCCTTCAGCAATCCCAGGCCTCAGAGACCAGGAGGCAAGCTTGGAGCAAGTTGTACCCTTGGTGGAAGAGGATCAGGTCTGAGAAAACCTGACAAGTTAATCAAACTCGACATACAGAAGTCCTCAGGCCCTCAAGGGATGCCCACAAGTGCCAAGGGATCTGGCAGATGTCATTGCAAGGCCACTCTTAATAATCTTTGATCAATCATGGCAACCAGGGATAAGATCCCAAAGACTGGAAGAAAGCAAATATCGTATCTTCCAGAAGGGCAAGGAGGAGGACTCAGCAAATCACAGTCTCATCAACCTCACCTAGCTCCCTGGGAAGGTGATGGAGTCAGTTTCAGGCACATTACAGGCAAAAAACCCATCAAGAATACTCAGCATGATTTCAGTAAGGGGAAATCATGCTTGACCAACTTGATAAACTTCTATAAAGAAAAAATTGGCCTGTAGATGAGAAGAGAGCAGTGGATATTGTCTACCTGGACTACAGTAAAGTCTTTCAGACTGCCTCTCATAAGATTCTATTATAAAACGAGCTGCAGACAAGCTCTTGTTATGTGGGCTGGATAAACAGTCAGTGAGGTGAGTCAAAAAATGGCTGAATAGCTAGGCCAGCAAACACAGTGATCTGTGACACAAACTCTAGTTTGCAGCCAGTAATTAGCGATCTACCTCAGGGATTAATACTAGGTCCAATCCTGTTTAACACCTTCATTAATGACCTGGATGATAGACGAGACTGTAACCTCAAACTTGCTGGCAGAGGGTCATGGTGCAATCCAGAGGGACCTCAACAAGCTGGAGAAATGGGCATACTCACAAAGTTCAAGAAGGATATGTGCAAAGTCACACATCTGGGGAGAAAAAAATTCAGGCGTGTTGGAGGTCTCTGAGGTGGAGAGAATCACAGAATATGCTGAGTTGGAAGGAACCCACAAGGATCATCAAGCCCAACCTTTAGCCCTGCACAGGACATCCTCAGGAGTCACACCATGTGCACGAGAGTATTGTCCAAATACTTCTTGAACTCTGGCAGGCTTGGTGCTGTGAACACTTCTCTGGAGAGCCCATTCCAGCACCCAGCCAACCTCTGGGTGGAGAACTTTCTAATAGCTAACATACACCTCCTTTAACTCAACTTCAGACCATTCTCTTGGGTCTCTATCACTGGTCACCACAGAGAAGAGATCAGTGCCTGCCACTCCTCTTTTTCACCTCATGAGGAAGTTGTAACTGCACTGAGGTCTCCCCTCAGTCTCCTCTTCTCCAGGCTGAACACAACAAGTCACCTCCTGCCCCTCATACGGCTTCCCTTCAAGGCCCTTCA
>JAWWEU010000091.1:2868446-2878528 GCA_035583155.1 Acropternis orthonyx
TCAGTTATGAAGATGCGGAAGAGTACAGGGCCCAAGATGGAGCCCTGTGGAACCCCACTGGTGAGAGGTTGCCAGTCCGATGTTACCCCATTCACTAGTACCTCTGTGCTCAACCTGTGAGCTAATTGCTCACCCACCACTTGATGTGTTTATCCAACTGTGTGCTGGGCATTTTGTCCAGAAGGATCCTGTGAGAGACAGTATGAGAAGCTCTACTGAAATCCAAAAGCTTTGAATAAAGGGACCTGAAGGTCCAGGAGGACACAAAACTGAACATGAGCCAGCAATGTATCCTTGCTGAAAAGAAGGCTGATGGTATCTGGGCTGCATCATGCAAAACACTGCCAGCAGGTCAAGGGAAATGATTCTTCCTGTCTGCTCAATGCTGGCAAGACCACACCTGGAGTGATGTGTACAGTTCTAGGCTACTTGGTACAAGAGAGACATGAACATACTGGAGGGTGTCTAACAAAGGGCCACAAAGACAATTAAGGGAATGGAGTATCTCTCCCATGAGGACAGGCTGAGAGCACTGGGACTGTTATCCAAGAGAAGAGAAAGCTCAGAGTGGCAGCATTGTAAGAGGTTGTCCTGAGAGGCTATGGAATCTCCATCCTTGGAGATACTCAAAAGCTGTCTGGACATGATAGTGGACAACTGGCTGTAAGTCCCTTCCTGAATAGGGGCTGTTTGGATCTTCAAAGGTTCCTTTCCAATCTCAACCATTTTGCAATTCCGTGAGTCTGTATTTCAAAAGAAATATAAGAACAAAAGCAAACTATATGGTATTTTTAAGATATGCCTTGTAGCATAAAGCTGGTAAACAACAGTGGCCCAGATATTCCTATATGTAATGTACTTCGTGTGAAATTAAAACCAAGAGGTTTCAAATGACCAGGAACTGCCAAAGCATTGTTAAAGATTATCTTCTAAGTATAATTTACAGATCTTCAGTGATCTGAAGCTACTGATAGTACACGGACAAAGTTTAAAGAGATTTACTCTCTTTATAGAATTTCCACTCTTTGCATGTACATAGGATTTAATTTATCCAAAGTGGATTTTACCTTTCCCCTAAACAATTTGTACTCTGAAAATGAACACTCTGCTTTTCATACACCCATACAACATTCTAGAGCTTCAGGGTTTTGTGGGGATTTTTGGCTTGGTTAGGGTGTGGAGTTTTTGTCTGGTTGATCTTTTTTTTTTTGTTTTGTTTTTTCCAAGTACTGTTTTTTTCCTGCATTTTCAAAAGATATTGACAGATTTGACATGGGAAAAATGTAAGATAAAATAGTAGAACATAAAACCACAAGAGACTAACCAGATAATCTAATTCCCTGATCATTCAACACATTACAGACGGAATCATAACTTACTGCTTTCTTCAGTATGCTTTAATGTATCTAATGTATTTTACTATGAAGTTTACTAGAGTTTTCTTTATAAATTACTACAGAATTAATAAAACCTGAATGGATAATTTCCCTCTTTTCTATTCTGTGCTTTCTACCTTAAATTTGCCTTTTTCCCCCCTTTTCATTGTAATGCCATCTTGCATGCACCATAGAATAGCAAAGTATCAAGGAAAAGTTTTGTAAGACACCTCAGTGCCAGTCCATAAGCTAAGTATCAGTGCAATCAAAGTGGTTTACTTCAGCCAGCTCACCCAGAACTTTTACTGAAACTGTACTGGAAATAACATGTCTTGCAGAAGGGGAAATACCACTCCCCCTGAAATATAAATAAGCAGAAGAAAAAAATTTGACTGGCTGTAGATCAAAAACCCTTTCTGCTTTCTGTCTTCAATAATGGATTTTTTATTTGTTGTACTATACTAAGCGAACTGCAATCACACAAATATAGAAAATGTATCATAGTGTAAATTCCATCTTCACTTGGAATTGATCCATTGAAGCTATGTATTTCTTAAAGAAGCTACTTGCACATCTTGCTTTGAGACTAAAGCAAAAATGACAACTTTCTTCAATCTTTGCAACTGTTGCAATATTGAAACTTGGTAATAAAAGTCTATTAGGAGGATGCACCTTGTAATTTAATTTCACACTCTTTTTGTTACACTTTCCAGAAATGGATATAGAGTTAAAGATTTCTTCTTTTATGTATGCAGGAAAGACCTTTGCAAATCTTCCCAGTCCCATGAGGCAAAGCTTGTAAACCTAAGGGCTAGACAACTTTGCTCACAGTATTTTTTGAAGCACTCCATGAGAAAAAGCCTCTCTTGGTGCTCATTCTCTGACTTGTCCAAGTTCACCTTTCTCACCAGAATGGAAAAAAAAAATAAAAATGAGGCAGATGAAAGTACATTAGTACTCTTGATTTTTTAAAAGTCTCAACAACAGGCTTCTGAAAATCCAGAAGAAAGAGAAATGTACCTTAAATATGGAATGAGAATGCAATTTGGCAGGATTCTAAACCAAAATCTCCTTCTTAACTCTTGACTGCAGCTGGCCATCTTTCTGATTACTTCAAAGAGAACAACCCTGTGATGCTGCAAGTACTAGATATGTCAGAACACCTCAGGAATTCAACCGAATGTAAACAGAGAAGCAGACTATCTCATCACAGTAGGCATGACAAGATACCTAGATAAAAAAGGGTTAAATATCTAGTCAAGAAAAAACAGAAGGTGATTATTCTTCTAATTTTATGAAATCTAATGCTTGTAGTGGAACAAAGTAATGTTATGCAATGCTGAGAATAAAAGTTCTGTAACTGTTAGAAAAATACAGATACCTTTCCTCTGAAAGGCAGAATTACAGTTTTGTCCAGATGCCAAGCAGAAGTTCAGGAATGGAAAAAACCCACATAATCATGTGTTCATCCAAGAACTTTCCATTGTTGTCTCCTTTTATATGATTTAAGGGATAACCTTAACAATACAGTGGTAGTAGATAAAATGTGTATTTATATTACATTTCTTTAAAATTGTGCTTAGATAACGCAAATACAATTTGAAATCAAGCTCAAAACTTGGCATGTACATAGTGCTCATTGAGGGATACAAGTTAAGTTAGCTCTAGTAAAGTCAAGTCAAAAAATAAAATCAGGAAGGACTGGATGGAGAACAGTGAAAAGAAGAGTAGAAAACGTAATTCAGAGAATTTTTTTTGCAATCTATGAAAAACAATTTGTGAAAATGAGGATTCTGAATATATTCCAGAAGATGACAGATACAGAATTCTCACACTGAATTCAGTATCACCTAAAAAACTCTCTACATCCATCTCCCTACAGAGTTCACTCTGGTTCACTGTTTCCTTTAGTGCTATTGTCTGCCACAGGGTTACCATCAGAGAACACTGGTAGGCAGCACTTCCCTCTATTTTCAACCGCCTAAATTGGTCTTCATAGGATTCCATTGTGCACACTGCAAAGAAACTTGTCTTGTTGCCAGCTAGAACTCTGAACTACATGTCTTTCTTTTCTTCACTGTTCTTTTTTGGTTCACAAGCAACCTCCTACCAAAAGCAGAATCTGCAGAGGAGACTACATCCAAGAGATAATGCAATGAAAAAGTATGAAGAGAAGCCCAGGTGGCCACCTTGCAAATTTCCAATGTGGAAGCCTTCGACCTCTCCGCCCAAGAAGCAGCTATAGTCCTAGTGTAATGAGCTTTACTAGCCCTGGGAGTCTCTTTACCCTTAACTACATACGCCTCCCTAATACAATCCCTTAACCATCTAGCTAAGCAACTCTTAGAAGCCATTTGACCCCTCTTAAGACCCCCTAAGAGTACAAACAATCTGTCAGAAGATATGAAATCTTTGATTCTTCTGTGATAAACCCTAAGTGTTCTTCTTACATCCAATTTATGCAGCCATTGCTCTTTGTCATTGCTGGGTTTAGGGAAAAATGAGGGCCAAGAAACTGCCTAGTTTAGATAAAACTCAGATGCCATCTTTGGGACAAAAAAAAATTTTAAAAAGAGGAACCATCCAAAGAACTACTTTGTTTCTGATGGAACTTGACACGTGTTCTGAATATCAAGATTGAAATATTATGGGATATAAAACAAAAAACCAATTCAAACTGTCAATGAAACAGCTATAGACACAAGCACATGAAAAAAACCATTATTTTTGTTGCATCTCTGCATGAGTTACATAGATAAAAAGGCTCCTGCGAATACTAAAAGCAACCAAAAAGAAAAGGAAGCAAGTGCAAGGTTCCTGTCTATGTGGCGCCTAGGGAAACTTCAGCTCACCTGGACATTAGCCTACCTCTTATGAATTGGCCAGTTACCCCTAATTTGCCAGCAGTACTACTTGCAGAGGACTGGCACTTCAGATATCCCTCACTGCAGTAACTGAGAGGTAGACTGGATACACCCAACCCAGCTTTAACCCACTGAGAGTACAGGAAACTGTCTAGTGTCAGCAGTACATGGTTGAATCTGGGCTAATTTGCTGTTTCTCAGGCTGGTTTTGAAGTCTGTGCTGCACTGTAAACCTGATACTGGCACCCAAGTTAATTTAAAGGTGCTTTGGACATATCTACAGTCTAGATTCTCTTAAATTAAACAAGATTTCTAGTAACAAGGCTTCTAAATAAGTACAGGAAATGGCCATATATTTTCTAGTCACATATTATAATTTGTTCTGGTGAAAATAAAACACAGATTCTAATCCATCCTTCTTATCAAAACTCAAGCCTTCATCAGTGACAAAAGTAACATTAGCAGTCCAATACAGAACATTAACAGAGAAAATGTTCAATCCTTTTTGGTACTTACCAGAACCTGGAACTACTGAGAATACAGCTCTCATTCTCCCACATTAAACAATTTTTCACTTCACCACTACAGCTGATATTTCTCATGATATGAAGTGAAAATAACACAATAAACCCTTCTTCTAGCTAGACATTTTAAAAGAAATTTCTCTGGACATGTCTTCTTTTCACATACTACCTGTAAACATATAACTTAGCAAAGTTCTGTGAATAGAACCACCTTATCAGAACAGTAACACTAAAAACAATGATATGTCTGAAGATGTCACTAAAAGCACCTGCAAAATATTTACTTACATTCGTTTTTCAGGGTAAAAGTAATTTTATGTTTTCTTTAGAATGGACCTTCTACCCAAGTACTTGCCTCCTCCAAGATCTAATATTTCCCATTCAGATTTGATTAAGTAGAGGTACCAATTAAGAACTGAATTGTGATAGACAGAATTACCCTAAAAGAATATTCCTCAAAGAAGGAGGCCTAACACACTTAGAGAAACAGATCTGCATGTAATTAAGCTTGGAAAAATGCATGCAGGATAAAGACCTAAATACACTTCCTGAAAAGTAAAATATTTCTTGTTAATATTGAAATCTTTAAGTTCTCTCAATTACTGGAGATCACACGTCTTAGAGAGTAGCTAGTCAAATGAAAAATAAACTTCCCACTCAAGAGTTTTTCTATTTCTTTACACTTTACCACAGAACACACTAATAAAAAGAAGACTTACAATCACCCTTATTGAATGTATACCCTGTCCTACACATAACAAGGACTCCAGAATATGAGAAGTTTACTCTAACACCTCCTTGTAGGATGAAGGCCATAAAACATAAACCATAATGTAAAATAGCTTAACATTCCTTGACAATTAGTAAAACTGAGAGATTAAGAGAGGCAGAAACACATTGACATCAACAGCAAAAATGGAACTTGAATGTAAATTTTATTAGCGCTTTGATGTATAGACTAAAAATACATAAATTACCCTGTATTTCTTTATTCCAGAGTGTCAGTATTACAGAGAAGAATCCATCCACAAAACGTGTACCTCAGAACTCTTCCTAGTTAATATTTTTATTTTCATCAATTTAGTATTCTAAGACTACATTCCCAAAACATCTTTCTCCTAAGCTTACAGCCTGACTATGCAGACAGTGAATATTTGACTACACCTATCCTCTCTTCCTGAGCAGCCTGGACTCATTTTCTGTTCTGATCTTTTCCTGCAATAGAATCAAAGCTCATGAAACTGCTTGGTCTCTGGTGACTTGGAGTCTCTCTACAGGCAGAAGTAGCAGAGTAGAACACTTACGAGCATACTGTCACCTGAAAGGTGCTATTCACCTGTATTTTCAGGTTCTCCTGAATAGTTACGTGAAAAAGAGTGAGCTTGAAATCTATAGCAAATGCAAATTTGAGGCTTGGGCACTTTACCAATGTAGAGCCTACTTCTATTAAACACCCACTGCAGCCAATGGGATAGGCATGCTAGTAAACATCGCATTTATCAATAAGTGTTTGTGAGAACGACAGGTAAAACCAGGACTATATCCTTAAACATTTAGTTTCATGTATACTACAATCAACTAAACTGATGTTCAAGTCAGTGCTTTTCTCTCTTGAAACAGGCATCTTTGAAGGACAAATTCAGAGACAGTCAAATACAAAGAATTCAGACTCCATGTGTTATTGTGTCCTATATGAAGCACAGGACTTCATAGATAATTCAATAGGAGATATGTTGCAGTGTTTAATAGTTTTTCACAATGATTCTCCATCATTATCTACAGTCAGTATATCACATGATTACAAATAGCTGAGTTCTTTTGTACATGGCACTGTACTCAAACATGAATCAGTATATTACAAAGACTTTTTCAGTGGATATGGTAACAAGCTTCTTTTCAAAATATGATGACCTCACTTAGGTAATTAATGTTGAACAACATATAAGATTATACTTTTGCACAAAGTAAATAAAATATTACTTGATTCATTACCTTGAATATTCTTCGTCTGCTCCATAAATGAAGGCAGCAACAGAATTTCTGCAGAGAGCTCTTCAAGTTTTTCCTCCATTAATAAAAAGAGTTTGATAAGTTGAGAAAGACATTTGAGTTGATACAACGTTAAGCAGAAGTTCCTTCCTTTTTTCTGGTATTCTTCGGAGGCTGTACAAGTAAAATAATAAAAATAACATTTATTATAGCTTAAAAAATGATCCTGAAAAATTGATGATGTAAAACAATATAATATATCATGTTTCTTATAGCATAATGTATCTTATTCTCATTATAAAATACTGTTACATTATCTTGGAAGTTACAATTGAATTCCAGGTTTTGTTATTAACTAGGGTTTGTTTTCCAAGCAATGGATCTACTCAGAAACTTTCTCACCTGTGTTTTACAGAAAACCCACTGTGCTGCAAAGCCGAAAAGGAAAAAATCATGTCATTACTGTATTTTAATGGTTTGGGACATCACATCACTTGTCACTCTGCAAGTCACCTTGTCTGTTTAACAATCTGCTAGCACAATATAGTTGATGAATATGACATTTGAGTGAAAAGAAACATCAGTCTAACATTCCACAACTTTAAATATGTGGGATTTGAAAACAAGTGAGACTGTCAGTGAGCAAATATCAGCAAGTATTATAACTATAAGCACTTGGTATTTAAAAGAAGAAACTGAACATTTTATTTTGAAAGGTTAACACATGTAATCATAACATATCATCACATCACATCAGAGAACTCTGATTTGAGCACAGACGATAAATGACTGTGAGATGTTTCCAATTCAGTACTATCTAACCACATGAATTTAAGTATTTTAATTTTATAATTTCTTTAAATGCAACAGATTTGCACTTCTATGCAAATTGTGGAAAGCTGATACCATGTTCCTGTGCAGTTCTGTTGCAGATGTAACATCAGCAGAACAGTTTATCTAGAAAATGCCAGAACAAGAGCCAGAGTAGTTTGAAAGGGAAGTTCTAAAGATGAAAACAAATAGAAATTGATTGAGATGTATTTTTGTGTATCAAATATCTCTTGCCTTTGCAAATGTGAAGTACTCCATACCTTCCATTTTCCTCAAAGTTCCTAGATATTTTCTTAAGCATTCACAAATCACTTTTAAATAGACATAGATCTAAGAAGCAGAGCTGAACTCTGAATACTAATTCCCTAATTTACTATTTCAGTTTTGCAGCCTTAGAGATTGGCCTGTTTTGCATCCACATCTGAATTTCCTCAAAGTTTCAAACAGATGCATTCATGCTAGTCCCTTGCATTTGAAAGAATGAGAAAAGAGCTATGCATAATTGCCTCTGTTAGTGCCTTTCGTCTCTGAAAAACAAGAATATCTCTATAATTGGATTTCTTACTTTCAGTCTTAAACTTACACAAACCCACATTCTGCTATTCAGCCAATTTTATTCTTTATCTGAAAACTAGAGATTATAATCTGAGTTTAACTGACATGAAAGGACTGCATGAGTCTGAAGTGCAAGAATACAAAATACATCATAAAAATGAATTAGTTCTAGCTCCTACAATTTGAAAACCTTGTGATGTTCCTGCCTCCTCTTCCAAGGAACACAGAAACCTGCCAATTATTTGATTGCCACAAATGATATTAGCCTGAAAGGAAGTGGACCCAGAAGATAGAGGTATATCACAGTAATGCTATTTTTAGAATATACTACTAAACTCAGAAAAAAGTAAAAACTTTAACTTTTACTTTCACTGATAATTCAAAGTATATTTCAGTTTTATTGTTTCTCAGAAATGACAACTCATTTATTTACTGCCTCATCATCAAACAGTATGCACACACCTGAGTATCCAAAGTTTAACTGTGGGTCTTATATACATCCAGACTGTTAGGTGTAAATACTGATGGCAGCATTTAACGTTGAACACCACTGACTAGGCTGCTTGAACAAGCACATCACAGTCCATTTTTTAGCAGTGGAGAATGAAAAGGCACTTATTTTCTGATATTGTTCTGACAGGACAACTACAGGACAGAAAACTTTACAAACTGTGTAACAGCCAAGAGGTAAGCAGACAATGAGATGACAGCAAGAATCTCAAAACACGTTTGTAAATCTTGTATGACATTGTCATGAAGGGAACATGTCTCCATGTGGACAGATGTGAAATAGACATGAAGACTGACTGTGGTATATGTTCAACCAAATCTCTTAGTGCCATCAGCTTCTTTGGAGGAATTTTAGTCATATTCACAGACTCGAGTGTGGTTACTCTGAGAAGATTTAAAGAATGGATCATGACTTAGGGTGTTAGGTCAGAGAACTAACATAATTCATTTACCCAGGTGACAGTACAGCAAGAGAAGCACCCCTCTGTGATGAAAATGGTCTGAAGTTGTTGTTAGCACCCTATTCAATTCACAGAGGACCATACACAGGGTGACTGAAAGTACATGAAGCTTATCTCAGCCAGCCAAGAATCAGCAACGCAATGGCATTCCAGTCCAACTGCAGAATACAAGGGAGCATGTAGAAAGTTACATAATACAAACCAACTTCCTTCCTGAACCACCTACAGTTTGCCATCATTCTTCTAAATTTGATTTTTTTCTGCTTGTCTGATGTAGTCCTTGTACATGGAAATAGCTGCAGCATGATCTTTGAGTACAGGCAAACACCAGCAGGACCTCCATAGTGTCTCCCAACAACATGTTGACCTCCTGTTAAAGAAATACTTTTCTGAAAAGAGACAGAAACTCTGGTGCAGAGGTTACAGAGAGGTAGAGAGGTAAAGTGGATCATACATTTCAATGTGCCAATGGGCCAATTTTGCAAATACTGCTCTAAATAGAGGAGAGATCAGAACCTAAACAAACACTGAGGAGTGGAAAAAGGTTCTGAGCTCCCGAACGTAGGGTCAAGCTTCCATCTCTGCAGAACGAGAATCACAAAAATACTGCTGTACAAAACCAACCCTGATACTGATGATTTCTAAACTGCTCTGAAGGCTGAATCTGCCAGTAGTATAGTCTAAGTCAGTATAATGAGGTATGCTGCAGTGTAAGCCTCTGAAGAGACTGGTCAGGGCCATTAAGGCTCTCTAGTGCATTGAAGGCTATGTCGCATAGCCCTTAAGGAATTTCAGTTTTCAGACTAAAACTGTAGAACAACAGGTAATTTCCGGAAAATTGTCTTTCTGCTTCACCACGGACAGTAAAACTATTTTTCTAGGAGGAAAGAAGAGAAAGTACTTGAGATTTCTACTGTCTAGACTGGAGGGGGGAGAAGGGCCAAAGATAAAAAAATTACTTGAATTATCTTG
>JAWWEU010000091.1:2889612-2902077 GCA_035583155.1 Acropternis orthonyx
TCTACCCTGCTGACTTCACTATTGGTGCCTTATGGTTTGGCTGCTTCCAGTCTATAACAACAGATCATCTAGAGCAGCCTGATTCTGCAAAAAACTATTTAAGAGAGACTATAGGTAAATCAATGCCTGTCTCCCCTACTAACTTCTTGAAGTAAAATAATATCAAGACATGAACACTACAGGCCTTGCAAAGAAAGTAACTTTGAGGATTAAATGGTATTAAAAAATAGCACTTCAAAACAGATTTTATGGGTGCTAATGGGACGGATTCTGCACCTGAAAATCTGACTTGAACTGTATTTTCTAAAAAAATTAAAATCTCCTTTAATATTTATGAAATAATGAGGGTTTTTTCAAAATTCAAATTAATTGTAGAAAATGTTTTAAAGTTGTAAGCAGGTTCCTAAGATTTACTTTGTTTATTTTCACCTTCCTCTAATTTTCTGAATATACAAAAGAAATGTGCACTGGAAATCTGTCGTGATAGATGTGCTGCCATAAAAATAGGACAAGGCACATCTATCTTGAAATTTAGTTACAAACTTACCATTCCCTACAGGTCTTTTTTTTGTCAGTGAGTCTTTTCATTGACTCCCATCTCACTATGTAATTCAAAGATATATTTCTTCCTGTTTAATCCATGTCTCAACAGTACTCTGACAGTACTTCTCCTTGTTTCCCACCAACACTCCATCCCACTAATAAGTCAAATTTATGTTGAACTTCTCATCATTTCAACTTGTCTGCATGCCTTTTCCCTTACCTGGTCTTTCATATGTTCCACATACTCCATATTTCAGTTCCTGTTGAAAAATTAACTCTAATTTTTCCACTATAATTTCTAGTAGCCTTGCACTAACACACATGCTGACTTTAAAACTCTCAAAAGTGTAATTTTCTTCTGCATCAACATGACAAATAATCACGTCACTTATCCTTTTAGTATGCTGCATAAACCAAAGATCTTCTGTTTCTGTATTTTTCACATGACTCTAAATTTTTAATATTTTCTGTCTGCAAATCACTTCCCTTTATGGAAAGCTATGCTTTAAACAAACAGCTCCTGCACAAAGCACTGCTTAAAACTGCACTGAAAAATACAATCACACAATTATGTCATGAAAGTTCCCATTCTGTATGAGTTTTTTCTAAAGTGTTGATTCCTCCCTTTGGAAATTAGCACATCAGACTTACAACTGTAAAAAGAAAGCACGAAATCATGAAATAAACAACATCAGTAACAGATTCCTTTCCTGCTTTATATTCCTTGGAACAAGAGTGACCAGGTGGTATTAACTCTAACTTATTGTACTTTCTTACTTACAAGACTAGAAAACATAAATGTTTGTTTGTTCATTAGTTAGAGAATTAGAATCTGCATCGCAATCGTTTTTGGTCAGCTCTGATGTATGAATCTCTGTCTGTTTCATGGACATATTATTCCACAGTCCTCCCAATAATCTCCTTTAAATGTCTGACAATTTGAAAAAAGTACGGGTAGAAGACTGAAGAGTTTGTGTTTATTTAAACCCGGATTAAATACTGGATTGTTATTCAATTATATATTTCAGCAGTTGGAATAAGTTGGGCTAAAAAAAAAATTACTATGACATGACGGTGTTATCCAATTAATTATTATGGGGTTTTTGTAAGCTACATAAGCATAAGTTACTTTCTCTTACTTTAAAACCTTTTTCATCACAATTCTGACACAGTCTAGAATTCAACTGCAGTATCATATTAAAAGAAAGCTGTTATTAATAATTTCAGATCTCTCTCTTTATGGAAAATAATCAAGTATATTGAAAAAAGTAACACAATTAAAACAATATCTAACTACAGAGAACATAAAATAAAACTACTAACCCATAGCATGAATTGTTCCTCTATGCTTTTTTGAAACCTTGTTTGCTTTAACTATATGTAAAGCATTTTCTTTGAACTGCAGCTCACAAAGTCTTTCAAGAAGAATTGTCATTTCTTCTGTGATGGTATCCAGGTAAGTTTCATTAATAAACTTCAATGATGAAGAAGGATCAATAGTTCCACTTAGTATGTACAAATCCTCTTTTATCATTGTGCACAATGTGGGTATGGAACTTTGGTAACCATGAACCATCTTATCAAAATTTGTTTCACCACAACTAGACAAAATACAGTTCTGTAGAAGATTGCTAACCAATTTATTCTGCATATTTTGATACTTCATTAAGACTTCTGATTCAGGATAAAGAAACAAAAGTTGCTGTATGCACTGAGTTTTAAACTCCATTTGTTGTTGCAAAGGAGTAGTATTTATTTCTTCTTGATTATGCAGTTTATTTACTAAAAATTGCCGAAGATGCAATCTCACATCATCCCAAAGAGATTTCACATCCATAGCTGAATCATCCTCAATGGCATGAAGCGAAGACGTTAACTCAAAAGACATTCCACTTGGAGTGCAAGGAAACGAGACACCACACTCACTAGAGAGATCCAGAAGGAAGTGAAGTACCATTTCTTCTTGATTTTGCTCATTCTTCAGCAAGCTTTGCTGAAAAAGGTAAATCAGACAGTATTTTAGAGATGTTTTATTAATTCTGGTTCACTTCATGAACAACTTCATGCTAGAATAAAAACTGTGTTTCCAATACTAATTGTTTTACCAGCGAACAAGATAAATTACTACATAAACAACAGAAATTCTAAAACCTGTGGAAAACAGGTGCCAGCTAATTTCCTTGTGTGCTTCTGCCAATAACTCATATTCCCCTTCCCATCTTTCTTATATCCCCAACCTCTTTTCTCAATCAGTTCTAGACCACAGTTCGAGGGAAACCCTCGGCAGGCTGTTTATTCTGGTCACACACACAACATCTTTGAAAGAAAATTGTATGAAAAATTACTTAAGATTTACAGAGATGACAGTCCCTTTCTATAGCTCAGCAGGCAACCATCAAAAGGGCCATTCTAAGGACAAAATAGTCTTCCCAGCATCCTCTTAAAGAACCAAAATTGAAAACTTGTTAAGAATTAAGGAGGCTTCGATCAGACAAGACGGAAGACCAAGAAGCTGTGTATCCTGCCACACCAAGATGCAGACTGATACATAAACAATACAGTAACCTCCATATATAGCTCTACTATATGGGGTGGAGAAGGAAGTCAGCTAACAAAGCAGATGAAATCACATGGATGCGTGTGCTCTTCCTACTTCATTCTGGTCTGAACAGCCCTCTCTTGGTGCAGGGCCAGGATCTCTGATCTTGGAGCTGCTTCAAACTGTGAAAGTCTGGCTTGGCGCTCTGCCAAAAGCCAACCCTCACAGTAAAGATTCCCCCCTCCCTCTCCCAAAAAGTAGCAAGAGAAAATTGTAGAAAACAATATATATATTTACATATATTACATATATTACTTTTATATGCAGTTAAATACTATGTACAAAGCAACAAGACCCCCAAACAACCCCAACAGGGGACAAGGGAAAGGGAAAGGGAGACAAAAAAGGGAAAAGACAAGCAAATATATACAATCTAAACTCAGGAATTAACTCAATAAATAACAAATACAATAGAAAACTCACTACTTCCCTTAGGAAAAGCAGATTCTTAACCTCCGCTGCCGGCCCAGACAAACAACACTCAGACAGGCCTCGCTCAACACAGATAAGCAAGGGCAAAACACTGAGGTCTGTCACCGAGCTAAGCAGTGAAGGAAAGAGAAGGAAAGAAACTCCTCCTCCAGCTTTTTTTTATACACCTGATTACATAAAGATATGGGATGGAATACTTCCTATGTTTTGATCCCGGTTACGAGGGAAGGCCTACAAAAATCGCATAACACAAACTCAAGAGGTCATGCAGCAAACACCAGGCTGCTATCACAATAACAAGAAAACTGAGTGAAATCGATGATACTCTTTATTTTCAGTCAGCAAGCCGTAAGTGAATAAGAATCCAGAAGCCCTCTCTCTTGCTCCCTCACCTTCCATTGCTTCTCTCCAACAGAGAAAAGCATTGTGGTAAACCACCTCAGGGCAATTCTTTCCACTCACATCCTTGATCTGTGTCTTCTATCCTATAAAGCAAAGCTGGTAAAGAAACTGTTGTCAATCTTCTACCTTCAGAATTACTGATTCATTTAACTTGCAGTATTTGAAGAAATTTTTATTTCTGTTCCCACTTTGAAAGAGAGAAAGATAATTCAAATTTGAGTATTGTATTGCACTAATACAACAATTTCCAAATAAAAATCTTCAATTTTTCCACTGTAGTAAGCTTTTTCTCAATAGATAATTATGATTTCAAGTCACAAAAGTTTTCAAAATCAGGACTTGTATTCTTTATTTTGCATGTTACAAAACTGATAAGCTCTTATGCAGGAAGAGTTTAACCTTTCTACTGCCCTCTATTATGGAGTGTTTAATGCTAAAAATTAAATAAGAGACTTCCATCGCAGTACCTAATTCTGAATATCAGACAGGGAGCAAGATTCCTCTCACAAAGGAGAGTCTTAAAAATAAGAAACTACTTATTTATCTTCCATTTTATATCTTTATTTCAGAATGACCCCTATTATTTTTTTTTTACTTACAAACAGAAAAGACATGTGGAAGGCAGAATAATAAAGGAAACTATCAGTCAAATACCATCCTCCAAAAGCATGTGCACATCAAAGACATATGCGCAACCAGTTAAAATTTTAAATCATACATATCCAAAGGCATATACACAACCATGACCTGATTTTCTTTTACTATCTACTGAAGTATTCTATAAAGTTTTGTGGGCCCAAATAAAGTATGTCTCAGAGTGTAAATGGAAATCCTGATCACTAACCACTGTGTTGAAGACTTAAGTCTTCACAGATATACTTCTGGAATTTAAATGTCACGTTTTTTTACTAATCATGCTCAAATACTGTATTCTGAAATGTACAACAGAAGCTGTCAAAACAACGAATGTAACTGATGCTGTTGGACGATGAATCCAAATTATCTTCTGTTTTTCAAGGCAAAGCATAAATATTTTTATATATCTAAAGGATTGTTCCAAGCCCTTTGCCATTTAAACTAAGGCATTAAAAATAGGCAACTTTGCACTGTGCCAGCCTCTTAAAAGATAAACAAAATAACGAGCAATGTAAACATACATAATAAAGGGTAACAAGGAATGAGAATATGGTCTAAAAGTAGAAGAAGGTTGCTGTTATGGAAGATGTATTATATATATTTAATTAAAAGCATGCAAGAAGAAATTATCTGAGTAATTAGTTCAATGGGTGGAGAGATGCATTTAAGAAAGGTTAGATCATAATAATCTCATTAATGTTGAATATTAATGAAAATAATTTACTGCAGACCTGTTTCTGGAACTAAAGATTATCTACTGTGAATATAACTTCTTACAGATGGACTGTCTATGCTAATAGAGATGCACTTTTCATCTGTAGTCTCATCTACACAACAGGCTGGGTTATCTAAGAAGCCATGAACCTGGAAATAGTGATTCCCAGGTTCCTGAGCTCCAAAAATGTTTTCCTGATAAAGTGTTCAGAAGGAAAACTTTAGGGCTTCTCACACTGCTGTCTGTTTAGCAGCTTACCACAGAACCATTCTCAAGGCTTAACTGAATTCTACAGCTCACAGCAAGACTGTCATGCAGTCAGTAAGCTCCAGGAAAGCTGAAGAGCTAGAAAGCATGTTTTGTGTAAGATATTCCAGAGATGGGGACATTTCAGTGTTTCCCAAACAAATGCCGCCATCTGGTGTTCTGGTACATGGCTTAAATAGATCTGGGAAAAGGAAAAAGGCAGGGAATGGACACACATAAGTCACCACAGCCATGCCACCTGCTGAGGGAATTAATTACGGATCTAACTGAAGGAAGAGGAGTAACAAAAGACTCCCGAAGTCAAAAACTTCATAGGTCAGCATTTTCTGAGATTCTTTATTTCATCTAGATCAAGTATGACATGTAGCGGTCTCTGACACCCTTTGAGTGGAGTGATTAATTACCAACAACATTCATATTGATCAGCTGTATCAGAAGGCGACAAAATCACTTCTTCATCACATGAACACTAAAGACCTGTTTTTTCTCGAGATTACTTCCTCATTTGACACAGCTCAATATCCAGTGGATTCAAGGGTGACTGAAAGAGTAATAACCAGTTCTAGGCATTAAAAAAACAAGCGGTGATTTGATGAAGCTTGCGCTCTAGCCAGAGAAAACACTCCACTCCTCCACAGCAATTTTTCTCTGCCATTACAGCTAATCTTAGCCTACAGGTGTTTATGGTCTAAATCATGACATGGAAGTGACAAAGAATAATCCACTGGATAGAGTTTATTTGTTTTGATACTCATACACATGTACATCATATCACATATATACATATACATAGATTATATATAAACTTGCAGGCTGTCATCTACTGAGGTATCATCCTTCACTTATCTACCCAATTCAGTTTTCCAGATCTCCATGCCCACATGTATATTCAAATGCAAATTTTTAATAAAAATGTTGAATAAATATACCCTCTAAAATGATGGAATTTTTCACTGAAGTGAAATCTGATTTCTGGTTACATCTAGTTGTACAACTTGCCATGACATTAGGTGTAGCTCTCAAATTTCTAATTAAAAAGAGTAGAATCATAGAATCATTTGGATTGGAAGGGACTTTTTAAAGGTCATCTAGTACAATCCTCCTGCAATGACCAGCAAATAGATCAGCATGCTCAGTGCCCAGTACAACCTGGCCTTAAATGTCTCCAGGGATGGGGCATCTACCCCCTACCCCTCTGGCCACATAGCAGATAGGAAGTTTATGCTTAAATAATCCATAAAGGACAACAACATATATTGGATGAGTTAAATTCATACTGAAACAAGTGGAGAACATGCAGTAACACTAGCAGCCTTGGTGTAAACAGTAAATTCCAATGGTTTTTTTACCAACATATGTTTTATAAAACAATCCTGGCAGTGCTGAACATAGAGCAGCATCTCTGAAAAGATTTTGTCCCAAGTTTATCTATTTAAAGCATGATCAAAAGGAAACAACATGCTGCTGCAGACATGAAAACACTAAGCCTTAGAATAAAATTTCTGAACTATCATCACCACATGAAGAATGAAATGAGAAAACTAATTGAACTCACTCACACTCCCACCTACAATTATAAAACCAACTTTCCAAACATTGAAGTTTTTAATAAAAAAATTTTACCAGGGTCCTAAGGAACTCCATCAGCTCTCCATGGTCAGTAGAAGAAGGTCTGAGAGAACTAAAATTGCAGTTATTTAGCCACTGAATGCAGTCAGTTGTGCTTTGTAGAATTTCATCCGTACGTATTTCATTTACTTCTTTTTGCAGGTCTTTAAGATACTTCTCTATGCTAAAAAAAAAAACAAAACCAACCAAACAAAAAAAAAAAAAAAAAAACACAAAGAAACAAACAAAACAAAAAAGAAAAAAACAAAAAAAAAACACCACAGTATTTTTCTTCATTATTTGGAGATAAAAGCATTTTATATAGTCTGTATTAAAAAAATAAAAACTATTTAAAATCAATGTAACACTAGCCCTTCTTATTCATAGATTACATTACTCTCAAAAAATAAAGCCTGAATTCGCAGGATTAACATTTAAACACAGTTGATCTACAGCTAACATAAATTTCCTTCAGGTGAGACTGTACCATCCTCAGCAAGAGTAAGTATGGCCTCACTATTCAAATAATCTTATTCTTTTTAAGAAAGCAGTTAATGAATAAGACATCATCCAACCAAGATCTGGTCCTTGGTGCTTTATTAGCTAAAGCAGAGACTATACACTGAATTTTGCTCCTTTAGCAATGAGCAGTTGTTTTATAAAACCTAACATATATTAAAAACTCTAAGAACCCATTCACATCACAGAAAATGTTGAAAAGACTTATAGAGTCAGTTGTGCTGAGAAAGCAGATCTTTTCTTTCTTGTTTTGTTACTAGAATACTTGAAAGAGAATTGTTTGGTTTTGATGTTTTCCTTATCATTCATCTAGAATCATAACCTTATTTTATGAAACCAAATGTGTTTGGTAGGTTATTGCAAGAACAAGAACTGAATATCCAGAATTAATTCTCCTTGTGTGTCTATTTCCATTTTATTTCTATTTATTTTTATCTCACTTATGTGAAAACAAAAGAAAATGAAACAAAAACATCCAGTCTAACTCTATATATTTTCTACTAAAATTTTTCACTATTTCATAAGTACGTTCATTTTCAAAAGCAACGCTTAGTATTAAATGTAGTTTCAGTTAGCAAATAGCATTGACTAGATATAGGCAGAACCAGGTTTAATTACCTAGTCATAGGTAATTAAAGTCTAAACTTCACAAAAGATTGGCAAAAGTATCTTTTTAACTTGTGAAACCTGTTCTCAGCACTATGAAACTAAACTTCTTCATACACCTTCATTCCTGGGACACTGTCAAAGGCATTTACTGTGGTGAGCTGATGTTTCTCACTCAAACATACCCAAATAGATTACAACAGTGTGCAGTGTAAAAGTCACTACTCTTGGTAAATCTGTGCTGATCTGCTGTAACTACAAGCCAATTTTTACACTCATCTTTTGACATACGAATCTGTGTGCCAGTAAAACTACCGGCTATGAATAGGCTACAAGACCAGACATTTTGGTTATTTGTCCCAATACTGTCAAGGTATAAATGGATAAAGTCAGCACCTCCACTCCACTGCTCCCCCTGCCCCCAAAAGTATAAATCATGATAAGTGTGTTCATTTTATGTAATCCTTTTATCCCAAAATTTTAAACATTTAATTAGGACTAAAACTGTTTTTGATTGAATAAATTATTTTCATCCTGTTTACTTACAGCATACAGCATACTGTATGTAAACAGGGTCTCAAAGCGACTGCTATATCTTTTTAAGGTATTTGTCAACACTTAGTAATACAAGAACATGGTAAATTATACAAACTTACTCCTTCACATGAATGAAATAGTTAGGAATTTGCTACCTCTCCAAAAAAAAAAAAAAAAAAAGTGTATTATATGGATTTAGAAAGCAAGCATTTTAAGCAAAAGACTTCTGCTAAATACAATGAAAATCATTCTCACTAACATTGGTTAGTATTTAGAACTTTATAATTTCATATCAGTGTAGGGAGAACAAGACTTTGATTTCTTTGGATTAGAAAATAAATTTGCTGAAGTTTTAGAAACTGAACAAAACATGTAATTTTGATGTGGAAAAGTATGCTTAATGTATTCAATTAATTTTACTCTTAAAAGTACAATAAAAAAGCCATATAAATTGCTACATTCCTTTATTCCCCAATAATTCTTTTTCATTGATTGCAATTTTTTAAAATTCAGTGCAGTAAATTAGTTCTTTTTTTCAAAAAACTGAGGCATTAAAACAGATGATGTCAACATACAAAGAGAGTGCAAATTTAACAGCCTTCAACTAATTTTTCTTCCACAGATGTTTCAGGTTTTTTTTTAAACCCGCAAATTGTTTAGACATGAACAGAAAAAGAACCAGTCACCAAACTACTAAACACAAGGTGGAATAAAAAAGCTCCAAGAAAAAAAAAATTACCTTTCTCTGTAGCAAAGAAATCCGATTGTTATGTTTATACGGATTTTTTTTTTAAATCAAATGATTTTTCAATAAAGACATTTTTAGTTGGACACAAGGAGTACCTTGAGAACATCATTACTACTAGCATACCACTATGCCAGTGGAAATGATTTCACTGAAATACCTTCCCCTTTTTATAGGTGAAGGTCTTTGGGATTTTTTTAACAAATTAAAGCAAAGTTCTGTTATGTTTTATGTGTCCACAATGAAGTGTTTTTCAGGAGTAGCATTTGGTAATTACTTACACTGCAGGAGACAGTCTCAATATGAGAACCCCTAGGAGCTCTTAATTAGTAAGTTATGACAGCTTTTATGAATAACCTCATCATGTGGAGAGACTGCTTTTTAAGTGGTTGCATCTATGGACAGACAGTTACAATCCAACAGTTAAAACAGTACTGTAATGTAACTGGTAGTGTAATCACTGTTATATTGATAAAGCATTCTTTTGTAAAGTACAGTATCAAAATGAGGGTTGCTCTCTCCAGGTATCATTCTCCATTGTCTAAGATTACTATGTAAATAAGTTGAAGTATGATCTCCTAACTGCTTTCAATTTCTAACAAGCACATTTCAATTTACTTCATATAACGTATGGAGCAGCTATAAAATGACAATGATTGGTTAAATTAAACTGCAAAGCTATGAAGTGAAATTATCTTTAAACGTCATGTTCCTTTTGTTTAAGATCCTCATATTCATGGAGATCTAGCTACAGAATCAGTTTACATGTCTTCTCTGAGGAACAGACTGTTTTAAAATAAATGAAATAATTGTTTCCACTGCTTTTGAAGATATAAGCTCTAACATACTACTACATTTTTATTACTCATTAAAAAGCTTGACTGCTAAAGGTACAGGACACTTTGTACAAAAACCAGTCATATCCTTTGGAAACCTTTGTCTCAGAGGACTTGTTGTACACTTTGAGTAGTAAAAATATTTGGAGAAAGACATTTACCAGTAAAATTTCAACAGGTATTTTCATTGTTACACTGTCTCTCACAATGAAAGACATACTTTGCTTTATTTTACAATCACTGACGTGTCAAAACGGAACTATTAAGGAAACTTCCCATGAGGCTATTGCTGATGCCTCAGCACGACAGTGTGTTAACAAAAGCAACTTAACAAAAAATATAAAAAACTTCTTTTCTTGCAATTTTTGAACTATTAGATACAATCTAACTCAAAAAGTATCATAAAGGGTTATGAAAAGAATGTTTTGATGACCACACCTTGGAGAAAAAAAAGATGTTTTTCAAGAAATGGTTATTTACCATCTTGCATGTTCCTGCAATGCTTATGATAACCTAAAGTAACAGTCATGGTACAATGTATATCTTAGGGTACATAAAATTCTGAAAAAAAATTGTATTATTATAGTTCCAGGCCTATAATGTTTATGCTGTTCCATTTCACTCTGTCTCACCAACAGGTTATTCTTTCTGGCATGTCATTAATCCATTTGCATAAACAGATACAATTACTCTTCATATTTTATGTTCTTTGCAATAGTAACATCAACAGCAGAGGAGAAAACAAGAAAGTAAAGCTGCTATTGCTAATAATACAGGTTTTGCTATCACCTCATATTTGTTAACTTTTTTTTCATAGTTTGCCTATGACTCTTATTCATATTTTGTATTTGAGTTCTATTAAAAATAAGACCAGTAAGAATGAAGTTATTTGTAAGCAGTAATACAAAACTGATGGCAATACTGACTATAAACACATAATCTCTTTAGAAAAAAATCTCTTAGTACAACTATGTATTGATGCTTGTTTTTAAACCAGTAATTCTTTAAAATATGAGTCTGAAAGCTACAGGCTTACTATAAAGCTAAAAGGCTTGAAAAAATTTACTTTCGCAAATTCTTATTTTAATCTTGGACCTTAAGATGTAAACCAAAGACAAAGAATGTGGTTAAAGGACTTTACAAACTACTTATATCTCTAACTTACCTACTAACAAAACACATCCACTGAAACTGTAATGTCAGTATTATGAAACAGAATGGTGGTGACCTTGCTGTGCCTTAGAAAGAGAAAGGTACTCACCAGCTTAACCATGTAAGAACAGTAAGTTCTAATCAACACAGAAGATGTATGCTTTGTCTTGGTAAGTTATTTCGGAAGACTGGCAGCAAAATGTGTGTCTTTTAGCTCCATTGACCAAAACACGATAGTGACAACTAATAGTTAAAAAAAGGTCATCTCATACACACTCATATGAAATGAAATTAAATGGGATACTTTCTAGTACAGTCAAAGATTTGATTCTGCAGATGTACCAGGCATCTAACTAACCACCTAAGGTATTGCCACGGTTATAATCACTGAATATTGGAGTAAAGAAACTGTGTGTCAGTAAAATGCCAATTTCTGTGGTGTCCAGCTAGCAAGTTGTTAAGGAACAGCTATTCCAAACTCAGTGATTATGCACAAAGACAACACAGTCTGCACAGGAAAAAAAATTACATTCCCTTCTCAGTTTAAGTACTTATTCATAACAATTAGTTCTGTGAAGTGATTAGACAGCTACTATTTTGACAAAGATTTTAGTAGTATTTCTCTAAAATCTTTATAAGCACTAAATTATCAGGTAAACACCAAAGTAGTACATTTGTACAGCAAGAAGGTTACATTCACTCAAAACAGTCAACTTCTTTTCAAGAGCTGTGATAAATATTAGGTCTTAATAAAATGGATAAAATTACCATTTTTATTCCTCCACAGCTAGCCCTAATTTGAAATTCTTAACCATTCTTGAGATTTCAGCTGGAGGTGCCAAGATCTTGATAAATTTCTTGAATAACA
>JAWWEU010000091.1:2936542-2951725 GCA_035583155.1 Acropternis orthonyx
ACTACTTAGATTTTTAAGTAAAGATCAATATTTGTACAGAAACTAAAGACTATAGAATGGTCAACAAATAAAGTTAAGCTGGTATTTGAAGCACGGCCCATCAGAGCAGGGTTCCACAGATAAAACACGTAACTAGTCAAAACTTGATCAAATTCCATCTTAGAATATTGTTGTCCGTGAGAATATTTAAATTCTTATCTTCAGATCAGAAAGAATTAAATACTGCCATCTTTAAAACCCAAACCACAGTGCAGGAACTTCACTGAATCACTGAAAAATAAAGTGAAAAGGGATACTTTTGAGGACGAAACATATACAAGTTATGATTAAATTCCACTAATCACACATTCAACAAAAGTCTAAACTACATTGTATACACAAAAACTGAACAAAAAAAAAAAAACAAAACAAAGTTTCTTAATGAAGGATTCTTTACCTAATGTAATTTTTCTTTTAGTCTCTTATAAAGTGACATAAATCTATTCACTGAAAAAAACAAAAACCAAAGCCCAGAAATTGTTGCATAGAATGCATAATCATGCTTCAATATGTCAATACCCTGTACAAATATTTTCTAATTAATTAGCTGGATTAGCAAAGAATTTTGTCTTTTTCCAGAAAAGTCCATGAATAGCAGACTATACCATCCTGCACATTTCTAGATAGATACATGTATGCGTAACATTCTTAACTAGATGAAGTGTCTCAGAATAATGCTTTACTGTCTCTTGCAATGACCAAGTCATGCCAATACAACACTTACCATGAAAATTTAAGAGGTGGATGTCTTTCTTTGAAGAAATGGCTTATAAGTGACTTAAATATGGAAACACTTCCAAATATATTTCATTGAGGCCTATTTTATGCCTTCAAGGATTGCAGCAAATCAGTATTAGGAAGTAACTCTCAATATTTAAAATAAAAACTGACAGAATAATTTACTGTAAAAGTTCTGTGAGAGATGACATAGTGTCCATTTCTAGTCTTCTATGTTTGAATACACAAATTTCCTTCCAAAGGTCCTAGCCAAACCTCAACATGCCTGATTAGAACATCCTATCAACTACACCAATTGTAGCAGAGTAGCCTGACTCTTCGTCAGGCACAAGAAATATCACACCGATTATGTGGATGACTATGACTAGGTTTATAGCTTATACAGCACTTAAATATTGTCAATATATAAGCAGGTCTAAAGTGTTGCTACATCAGCAGGCTCAGCTATGAACATACAGGTTTACAGTCTCTGCCCTCACAGTATGCACAATTACAAAGCAACAAAGTATCTCTGGAGCTACTTCAGGATTTTATCTCCATATGTGACTGGATCTTTGTGCTTTTTCTCACCCAAAAGTGAGGTTCCCTGCTTTTGGCACTTGATGTACCTGTACCTGGCAGGCATCCCTGCTGGGAGGCAGGGGCAGCTGCCTGCATGTTTGGGAGACCAGTTTGCCCAGTCTCCAGCAACATGTTATATCCGTTTGCAGGCAAGGTGCACCAAAGTCAATCACAACCACCAGAACTCCCCGAACTCTGGAATACATAAGTTATGCAAGCATCCAGAATGTTCCTCCTGAAATTCCCACCCAGTGTTCTTATTTTAGGACAAATCACATTGTCTATCAGAGACAATCCAAAGGAAGGAGGTGTGTGTGTTGGAGGGGAAGAGGGAGGGGAACTGCACACAGAACCCGAATATCTTTCATGGGGTCACATTTACCACATTTCAATCAGCATCTAACATTTACCTCAGAAGATTAATATCATGTATCTCCAATATGCTACACATATAATTCCCCTAATCAGTTTCCCCATCAATCCTCATCCTGCTATTTTTTTCAGTTTGTTCTCTCTCCTGCCATATGGTCTTTACATTCCATATATGGAACAGACTTTTTTTTAGGCCTTCCACCAGCGATAGATGGGAAGAGTTACCTGCAGATGGACAAGCACACTGTGGTGTCTCTACTCAAGGTGACACATCTCAAGGGCCACCTCTGCCCACAATCCCTCAGTGAACTGAATTCAAAATCATTCCACTTACAACATACTTAATACTGAATAGATATGTATCCTATTTACTGCTGATACTAGCAACTCTTCTTTGAAAGGCATTGCTTCTGTTTACATCCAAACAACAGGGAAGTAGGACTTTGGGTACCTAAATTCAACTCTCTAATACATCTTCTCAAGATGCTGCTGGGAATGGGGAGGTAGTAAAAGGAGAGGAAAAGGACTGACATCCTTAGAGAGTTTACTCTTATATAGAAGAGCCCATAACGCCTTTCCAAAGAAAGCTTTCATCCTCCTAATAATTCCTGAAGGACACAGTGTTCCCAGTTAGGGATTTCAGTCCTGCTCTTATTCCAAACCTTTCTAATGAACTTTCTGAGGAATAATGTTGCTAACCAGAAAGCTCTTCTGTTATTAATGGCAGTCCATATGGGAGAAACCACTGACAGCAACAACCTTCTACATTAATTAATGTCATTACTTCATTTGGGAAAGTGGAAGAAAAGACAGAAAGACCTTACCTATGTCATTGTTTCAAAGTAAGTCTTTTATTCTTCTGTGCATATGCGACTGCAGAAACACCCCCTCTGCAAAAAGTCTAGCCACTTTTTCTGCAATGCCTAGATTTTTCAGGCAGCTGCTATTTGGAGGACCTCAACAATTTTCAAAAAGCTCTTGGGACTACAGACCACAAAAGGAGATTGCTGTCTCTTTACAAGGGGGAATATTTCCTCATAGCATAGAGTGGTATCTCTGTATGGGAGGATGACTTGTATATCACACCTGGGTATGCCAAAGCCAAGTTGAACCACAGAGTAATGCTTGCAATAACCAAACTTCACTTAACTGAGTCCTCAAGTGTGATGGGAAACAATCAGTCATTATGCAAAATCTCTTGTTTATCCAAATTAAACAAGGGTCAGTGAGAAAAATTAAAATTACTGATGTTCAGCTTATTTCGGGTGAAACAGACCTCAAAGTCTCTCTGAAGAGAAACCCACTTTGTTATGGCAGTAGATTACTACATTAAGAAGACCTATTTTTTGTGATTATTCTGATAGTCAATTTTGGATTTATTCTTTGGTAAATGCTGTCTGGTTTTTGAGTCTAGTCGACAATGATTTCTGATACCACTAAAAAAAACGAAAAAAAACAAACCCCAGACCAATGCACATTAATCATGTTAGTTCTAAATAGTTCTATGACACATTTCATGAGACACTGACTACGAAGAGTAAATTGCTGTTAGGTGGCATTAGGGAGAGATGACTAAGTGGTAAGCATACAAGTTATCTGCAAGATCTGCTGATAACAGGGGTTCCACCTTAAGGGACAACTAAACAGTTGCAAGGAACCTCTATGATACTCTGTTAAATGCTCAATCTTCTACTCTGCTCTGGTGAGCCTCCACCTGGAGCATTGCATCCAGCTCTGGGGCCCACAACATATGAAGGGTGTGGACCTGCTGGAAGCCTAGAGGAGGGTGACAAAGATAATGGTGCTGGTACCATGCTATGAATACACTGGGGCTGTTCACTGTGGAGAAGACTCTGGGGAAACCCTACTGTAACCTTTCAGTATTTAAAAGGGGGCTTATACAGAGTTGAAACTACTTTAAGGTTTCTCCCAACCCAATTCATTCTATGAGCCCCACTTTAGCAAATCTATGTCTGACACCTATATGTCACAAATTTATACAATCTTCCAGTTACATATTGATAAAGTACACATAATGTAGGGTATTTGATGCTTTCTTGCAGTTGTTGTACCTTTACTATGTTCCCTATAATAATTTACACCACACTTTCTCCAGACTTCTTTTTAGTACTTTTTTTCCTCCTTCCATCCACAATCATTTATATCTATTCACTACCCCCTGTACTGAGTTCAAGTACAGTGAACTGCACAGAAGACAGAAAGCGTACATGCAACACATTACCCCGCTGGTTATACTGATTTGCTTTTCTAATATCTGTGAACCAGGGTTCATGTTTGTCTCCATTCTGGGCATCAATCATGCTGTTGACAGTTGCCTAGTCAGAAATAAAACTGGGAGGAGAGGTGTTATTGCAGAGAAGAAACCATTCTGGAATATTCATACTATATATATATAGCGCTATTTAATAACATACAGTTATTAAGAAGAAATTAAAATATCTGCTAGTATTACCTATATTTACCATGTTAACTGCAATTACTTAGAGAATTTAAAAAAAACAAGACGAAGAAAATACATTTTACAATACTCTCAAAAAATAAGAGATCAGCAAACGTAATCTGAATGATCTTATGGGCATTCTCAAAACAAAAAAAAAAAAGGAAAAAAGAAGGTGAAAGGACTTTGATGGATGAAAAATTGCTGATCACATCAGAATGGATCTCCTACGGAAAAAATACTAGAAAGCCAGTGAGAGAATTAGGTCAATTAAGTCTTCCAGGCAGTTATAGCAGATTTAGGACAGGGCAGAAAAACAGTAATAAGATTAAGAAGGCCCAAGCAGTGAGGGACTAACTCATGTTAGACAAATAAAAGAAATGTGAATTTTATGTGGTAAGAAAGTTAATATTAAATGCAAAATTCAACCATTCCACTAGCTATATTTTAAAAGAAGGAACAAACGAAACTTTAGTCCAAGTCATGAGTGACTGAAAGGACTCTAATAAAATACGGTTCACTCATTCATTAATGAGTTGTTATTCATTCATTAATGAGTGAATTAATACACATAACATTTACAGTTTGGTCTCATGCACAGGAGAGTTATTGGACAAGTTGCTGAATGCTATGTGCTCTCTATATTCGTCCATCAAAATTGATTCGCTGACCTATATTAATGGAATGTGAGTTGGCAGAAGGGCAGATAAATGCAAGGAGATGAGAAGACAAGCTGAGCTTAATAATAAACAGAAAAATAAACATTCTTTGGAACAGAAACAGTCACATGAAAGAAATACAAATGATACATTCTGAAAAGAACATCCTGAAAAATTATACATCCTGAAAAGGTGTTTTTAAAATTAAGTAAAAAGTTAGGATAACTGAGAGTTTATATAATCAGTAAGGCATGAAGAAAAGCAGCAATTTTCACACTGCTTGGTCGTTCTTCCATCTATTCATGAAAGAAATAACAGGTACATTTATAGAAAGAGGATGATGATTATTATTAAGAAGCTATTCAAGTTTCTGTGGACTTACATTTTTTCTAATTCTTGTAATCTCTTAACATTATAGAAAAAAACTTAATTTCCTTCAGTTTTAACAAAGTCGGAAACAGTTATACTTCATACTGAAGATGGACTGACAAAGTGGACTTAAAGTGGCACAAAGTTAGATTTTTCTCCACATGAAGGCAGTGTGGCAATACTTCACACTGTTTTAGCTTTTATGACTGCTTTTTTAGTGTTGTTTCAGGGTTGGTTTTTTTTATAAAGCTGTGACTACTAAATGTTTGACCAAAATTTCCCTATGGCACTGTGAGTTTTGTTCAGTCAAATGATACCTTTTTAAACATACATGTTATGTTTAGACAACAGAAGGAAAAAAGATCTAATGAATAACTTTATTAAACTCTGAAATTGTAATCAGTCAACTGATAATGGAAAATATTTTAATCACATAATGCAAAAATACCTTCCACTAGATAAAAAACCCTGACAGATTATATTTCGCAATGGAAGAGATGTTTATGCATGGACTATCACTATCACAATTGCTGCAAGAAATTACATAAAATTTTCAACACAAGAAGTCAGAAGTTTTGTGAGTTACAAAAAATGAAAAAAAAAAAAATACTGACCAAAAGAAAAAAACACCAAAACCACCAAAACAAACCCCTTCAAATACTAAGTTGCAAGTTAAAGAAAAAGTGGTAGAGGCCTGCAGAAAGACGCTGCAAGTTTAACAGACAAGGACAAACAATGATCCTGTAAAGAGCAGCAGCACCAATGAAACCTTGAGAAAGATAACTGTACCTATTACATGAAGTAAACTAGTTATCTCTGTAATTGAGATTGGAAATTCTAAGAAGTGACATTTCAAGGCAAAAGACACAGTGGTAATACAATTATGTTTAGAACATAAAGGAAACCAAAATATAAGGTAGAGGGCTAGAAGAGTATAATGAAAATGAAATTTCTCTGTTGTGTCTCTGGGTAATAAATTCAAGAAAGTCTGAAAGACATGGGCACCTGACACACTGTAAGTAAACTATTTTTGTGAAAGAGTAAAAGGAATATTTATTTTCCTGATCTTGGCTTCTTAATGAACTGAGGCCATGAGAGATGAACAGCCATTCTTGATAGTCCTTAAAAGGTAATTAGAAGTTTTATAAGTGAAATATCATTTGCATAGCACTGAAAATCACTTCTCAATTTTTATAAATGATGTCACGTGCTGTAGAAGACAATGTGTCAAAGTTAATACCATCTAAAACTGCTTAAATACAGTTTATAATACTGAGCAATTGAACCACGTATGTGCCTGAGAATGTTGTCCAAACACTTCTTGAACTGTCAGGCTTGGTGCTGTGATCATTTTCCTGGGGAGCCTGTTCCAGTGCTCAATCAGGTTCTGGGTGAAAAAACGTTTTCTAGTATCTAACCTGAATCTCCTCTGACATAACTTCACACCTTTATGCAACTTCTTCACTAGGAGTTAGTTTATATTACATACTGCAGCCTCCTCCAGATCTGTGACAAAAACTGCTATTAGTTTTCGATTAAGCAATGATTAGTAACTAGTTCTAGTTAGTAATAAAGTGGAAGTTTACAAGAATTAAAATACCTCTACAGTCCTGACAAAGCAATACTGAAGGTATTAAGGTGCCACTCGTACAAAATAGAAAATGCAACTAAACTTCATTGTCAATCAAGATGTGCAAGCAATAAATTTAAATCTGAATATTTAAGATGTTTTTTCACTGTCATTTATATAAATAAACTAATGACAAAGATTGTTGATGGTTATTTCGTCATGCTTGCATACAAAAATATAACTGCAATGTTAAGGAAACATGAGACAGGAAAAACTTCAGTAACCGTTAAGGGTATGAGAATCGTTTATAAACAGCAACACAAGAACTGTTGTTCTGTTTTGCTATTTGGGAAATTCAGATTTAAAAGCAAGTGCCCAATCTGCTGTCAAATTTTAGATGTCTGCCGGTAGGTGGTTTCGGTACCTATGTTTTACAGCAGTGGTAAGTTCAAAGCATTGTGTCTATTGATCTAAGCTGTAGTGACAAAAACTCAGTACCTGTGAAAGTTTTGCTGCACATATCTCAATTTGCAAGTCTTAAACATGAAAAAGCTACCTCAATGAGTACAGAGTGACTTGTCCACTATAACATCTATAGAAGATTTATACGAAAGGGGCAAAGGTACCACTCAGTTCTCTAGGGAGTCAATTCAATCATCTCTTTTTTGTTTGTTTGAATCAGGATGCATGCGTTCTAGTCTCAAATTGTAGAAAAAAGGAGTAACAGTGTTCTACAAAGCTATTTTTATTCTCTACAAAGCACTGACATATTTCTTGTGCAACATCTGTTCAGTGCGTTACATGACACAGGAATAGTCAAAAGTAGTTTCTCAAATACAGACGGGATCAAAATAAAGTGTGGAACATCAAAACAGTTTGACAAACAATCATTTTGGTATTTCTACGTTTCTAAACTCTAAACTGAGTGCTTGAGATACAAGCTGAATGTTAGTTTGACCTCTTTGTATGGCTTTCTAATTTAAAAAAAATCAAACCCTGATTCTCATAGTGAAGAGTTTGTACCAGCTTGATCAGTGGCGCAGGAATCCCTTCACCAACGGGGAGAAATCCCCATATGTGGTTTGATTATCTGGCTATAGCAGTATCTGGTCACTTGCCCAGAGGACCAACCATCATGTGGCACAAGACACTTTTAAAGTTTCTCCGAGATACTGAGAAAATGGAACTGAGGGTCAGAATACTCTGGCCCCTTTCCTGCCTCTCATAGCTAGGCTGTTCCAGAGAAAAGGCATTTCAGCCCATCACTATCAGACCGCCTTTCACAATTTTAATTGCTCTGCCGAGCAACAGACTCGGTGACTCTTATTCCGAGGCAGTGCCGGCGCGATTCCCACCTCGCCCTCCGCCACTCGTCCCCAGTTTGCCCCCGCTCCCCACGCCCTGAGGGGCCCCCCTCCTGTCGGTCTGAGGGATGATCGCCCCTTCCCGCTCCACGCAGAAGTGCGAAGGCGGGCCTGCAGCGCCGCGCCCCCAGGGCCGCCTCAGAGGGACACCAGCGCCGCCTTCCCGCTGCAGGGGCGGGCATCCATCAGAGCCCCAGCCGCCCAGGGAGCCCGGGAACTGCGCAGAGCCCGCTTATGCCGCGGAGGAGGCGGCCGCGGGGAACCTCGGAGCTCTGCGGTCGCACGGTAAGAAGAGGAGAAGGGCAACCCCGCCGGAGCCACTTACCAGGCCGCGTACCCCCAGCGGCTCCGCGGCGACCGCGGAGCATCAGTGACAACGTCCCGGAAGAGCCCTTCCGCCACATCCGGGGGCGGGACGGGGGAAGGCGGGAACGGGCAGAAGGCTGAGCGCGGTGGGCATCGCTCAGCGAGGACCCGGCTGGGCCGGACCGGACCGAGGGACCATGGGGCGCTAGCACAGCGCCCGCTCCCCACGTCCATGGCCTGTGTACGTGGTCGCTGGAGGGCTTCGCCGCCGCAGCTTTGGTGGCTTGCTTTACAGATGCTGTCCGGGACGGTCGCCAGCCCTCCGCACCTCTGGCGCTTCCCTGCGGGAGGGGGGCGGCGTGTTTCGCTCATGGGGGAAGTGAAGAGCCTCCCCGCGCCTGCCGGCCCCGCGCAACTGTGGAGCAAGGGTTTGAACGCCGGAGCCTGCGGGCATCCGTGTGCAGAGACAAGAGGCCAGACCCGGAGGGGTCGGCCCGTTGCAGGCCGCAGTTTGTGGGGGATCTCAGGCCTACCCCATTAACGCCTTTCAGGTGTCTTAACCGTGGCAGGCAGTGAGAGCATCAAATGTGGTGTACAGCCTCAGGCAGCTTTCTTTCCTCTCTGTTTTCCCATTTTAACGGAAAAGAAGTACTAGTCAGACCTTGCAAGCAACGTTTCATCGTGCATATTTTGTGTGTTAATGTTTCCTTTTCGTTCTTTCAACAGATGGCAAACAGCAGTCAGAAACGGATAGTCCAAATAACTGGATTTAATAAACAAGAGAAAAAGACCCTGCTGAAATGGCTGTTGAAACTGAACTGTGTTTTTATAGATTGTAAGGTATTGTTCACCAAAGTATAGTAAAAGGGTTAGAGCAAAAAGTAAAAATGCAAGCCTTAAAAGAAATGACTGTGCAGTAGTTCAGTTGTGTATAGCCAAGAAATATTGTTTCTAGTTATACAAGTGTGTTGTGTTGTTTTTGTTTTGTTAGAAATACAGAAATTGTACGCATCTTGTAGCAAAAAAGCTGTGCAAGAGTGAAAAGATCCTAGCTGCCTGTGCTGCTGGTAAGCAAAAGGTTTGCTGTTATATTTTGTAGCATCACAGCATAGGTCTGGAAAGGACCCTTAACAGGGTTACCTGCTTTCATTTTGTGAGTGAACTGTCTTAAAAACCTTCATTCTTCTTCTTCCATTAACCTTGATTTTTAACATGGTATTATGATCAACTTATGATATACTTCTTTTTGTTTTGAATTTTTCCTTAATTATATTCCTGCTCTCTCCCTTTGTTGGATCTGCATCTATTGCCAAACAGAAAGCTTTGTTGTATATTAGATTCTGAAGTCATACCTAAATCATACGGACACTTAAAAATGGATTGCTTAAGAGGGCAGAAAAAGTAGGGACACCCGTATTCAGAGAGGTTTTTTGACACTAAATTCATACACAATGTTCACTGGTAAAGGTCACTGTCTCTAAATTCCTGTTTATACAGCAAGAAAAAATTCCAGACTTCTGCCATTCTGACACAATTCCCTTGTCTTTCCTCTTCCGTTCCCTTTAACTGAGACTTGATGCTGAAATCCCATATATAACCAACTAAAATGCTTTTCATGTGAGAATTCTGTATTTTAAGATTTCATTATAGACTGATTGCATGTGAAGATTCTGTGAATGAGTTTAGACTAGATATCACAGTACCAATTTTAAACATGATCTTTTTTTTCCCTGTATCGTATTATACCAAAGTGTTAAAGCAAATTTTAGAATGGATAACCTTAAATTAAGAGATAGTAGGCAGACATAATTAAACATATATTTGGGTTTAAAGATAATGTAAATTTCTTGATTTCATGCTTGCATGTAGGGGTGTGTATGTATATACATATATGGATGATTACTTGTTCTAACATAAAATTCTCATCTCACTCTTATCAAAAAGGAAATGACCAAAAGTTTTCATGAGGGAAACAATATTAAAATGCATATAGATTTCTGGTGTAGCACTTCATTTTAACAGTTCTAAACCTTTGAGTTAATGTTTTCTTGCTTTTTGGAGATATGTTTTGTTGAACAGAGTGGAAGTGGTACACATAGTGTCCACATGACAATGCAAAACTGTCATGTTTCTCTACTTACAAATCTTCCCCAATACCATCTAGTTTTTAATCCTGAAGAGGTGCTATTTTTGCATAATCGTTGCTCTTACTCTTGATGGCAGAGACAGTGTATTTATTCATTGCTACTGCAAGTTTTTTGATGTAATGAAGACAGATAATGTTTAAACACATTTAGAACTCTGCAGGATTGAACAGTGACAGTAAAGGATGCCAGTTGTCATGCTGACAGAAGTTTTGACATGGAAACTTTGAATGGGAGTGGTTTTAACATACAGGTTGTGCACAACATACCTTTCCCAGTCATAACTCTACTGGTACCTGTGCTAGTTTTGTATAAGTACGATCTATGCTCCTGCACTGAGACATTTTGCCAGTCAACCGTGCTGTTCTGTGAAACCAATTAGGTTTGCAATTTCTCTTACAGTGTCTTCTGTAGGCAGTGTTTCAATACAGGAGCAGGATACTAACCACTGCTCTTGACCTGAATCTGTAACAAGATAGAGACAGAGAAAAGGGGAAGATCATTACATACTGTATCAAAAGCATACATGCAGAAGATGAAAGAGGAGAGACAGAGGAGGTGGAGCCAAGGGATGAGAGAAAAGGATGTGAAAAGAAGAAAGCAGAAAGAAAAAAGTCTAAAACTGTGTACCCTGAATAGTGATATTCACTACACTAGCAGAGTGGAAGTAATATTGAGAATATATAAGAGAAAGAGGTTACATGCTAAAAATTTAGGTTTTTTTAAATCACTGGTAGTAAAATATTACTTCTTTTTAGTACATTTGTGTAAGTGTCAAACAGTATTAAAAATAAAGTGTTTACCAAGGTTCTGTGGAATTCATAAGAACCAAATATGTGAAGCTGAAAAAATGTATTTGGAGATTTTTGGGGAGATAGACAATTATCTTTTCATCGTTAAAACAGAATAATGATTTTCAGTGGCCTTGTGAGGTGTTCCACTCTGAAGCGGAGAACTCTTGTAACAGAAAGTTTTTAAAGTAGTGCTTAAAACTCCAGATTTTATTTGCACGAGGAATGTTTAAGTTAATTTTATGTTAGTTCTTTAGCTGATTGCCATTTGCCTGCACAAAAAAAATCTCTTGTTGACAGTTCATTTGCTTTTTAGGAAAATGGGTATTAACTAAGGAGTATATAATTAATAGTGCTGAAAGTGGCAGATGGCTTGATGAAACAACGTACGAATGGGGATATGAAATTGAAAAAGATACCCATTATTCACCTCAAATGCAATCAGCACCTAAAAGATGGCGCAAAGAACTGATGCTCTCTAGTGCTTCAGGGGCCTTCCAGAGATGGAAAGTTGTCCTCCTTGGTAAAGAAGATGATAAACGAATTGCATCTATTAGAAGGTAAGAGTATATGTCTTTAAGCTGAAATAATGTACAGTGGAGTACTTACTGTATGGTTGAAGACATTTTTATTCTTCCATCCCAGTTAATTTGGCCCACAACAACCTCCAGCTCTCCATACTCTGAATTATTTTCATAAACATACTTCCATGTTTCTATAATGCCTTTAAGTCTGTAACAACACTGCTTTTCTTCTTGTCTTTTAGTATAGTATCAAAACCAACATGCATTCATGTATGTTTTTGTCAAGTAAGCTGCTAAGAGAAACTTCCCTCTTGAGGCACGAAACATAGACTTGAAGTTTTTATGAATGTTAATTTTGTGTGGGTGTTAGATTCAAATAGTAGCTGGAAGGATATCTCATTTTACTTGTCTGGGTGACCTGAGACTGTGTCTTATGGGTCTGGGCCACACTGTTACCCACCTGATCAGTCTTTGTGTCACATCTGTATGACAGCTTCTTGTTGTTCTGAAGACTGAATTTGTACTATAACAGACATTTCTGATAAAGATAGTTTGGAATGGAAG
Organism: Acropternis orthonyx; assembly: GCA_035583155.1. Lineage (NCBI taxonomy): Eukaryota > Metazoa > Chordata > Aves > Passeriformes > Rhinocryptidae > Acropternis > Acropternis orthonyx. The sequence continues at coordinate 2,949,002 of JAWWEU010000091.1, forward strand.
GACAAAAGCATAAAGGAAAAGCACAGAAAATGAAAACTGTTGAAGTGCAAGAATTCTGGAACTGTATTTTTCTTTCCATACTTCTCTTACACATTTGGATTCATTGGTTTAAACACGACACTGAATTACAAGCAGAGCATATTTTAGTAACGTTTGCATCTGGTACAGTAAAGGAAACATCTCCTGACACTGTTTTAAAGCTTTCCGGTCAATCAAAAACTGTCCTGCTCTCTGTTGAAATCCCGGTTAGTTAGGAGTGCTCATGTCTGCATGTGCCACAGATGAACAGGCAAGAAGGGAAGGGCAGTTTGGTGAATCATACTAGGAGTTTGTATGCTACATCAAAGAATGCCTGTCTGTAATTCGTAAAGACGAAGTGAGGTGTAGCTGAAATTACCATCTTTTGATTTTGCCAACTGAAAGCATTCTAAGTGTGCTATATTCTTAGCTGAGTGGAAGAGTTTACTATATCTTGCTACACTTGTGAAAAATGCTGCTTCTTTTTCCATAAAAACTCCTTATGTAGTTCTTTCCAGTAACAATGTTAAAATGCTATTTTGCATAACCATCTGTTTGCAATAGATACAGCCTTTTACTGGAACTACACGAAGTTCACCAATACAGGTGAACCAGCAGTTTTGTAGAAGCTGTCTTTTTTTCCACACTGTTTGCCATACACTCAACATGAAAATCCTTTTACTCAGTCAGTAAACACTGACAGGTAGATATTTTTTGTCTAAAGCAAGTACCGTTTTCAGTTATGAAGGCCACTACAGCTTTGGGGAAAGACTGATTTTTCTCTAACAATACTGTGCCTTTTTTCCCCTTTATATGCTCTTCTTGCTTTTAGTGCCTAGCTGTTGAATGGGTACGCGTGTGAGACCAGCAGCATTTTCTTTTACATACCTGAATGTCACAAGACCTTATTTTTTCCAGCGTTTTTTTTGTCTGGCATCTTTTCTAAAACATAGGAGCACTTGCAACAGTACAGCTCTGGAAATTTTTTCTGGAAAAACTCTGTGTAATGGTGTCCCAAAGGCAAACAAATCTCTTTTACATATATGCTACCGTACAACACCAATACTGTAAATGGGTTATAGAAATGTGTTACATGTATTATAAAAATATTGTATTAAGTTTCAAAAAAGCAGTATTCATTTTTTGTAAACTACTTAATTTATAAGAAGACTTAATTGAAAGACTGTCATCCTTTTGGGAGAGATAATGCAATAAATTATAGCACTATCAAATTTGATACTTGAAAAAGTGCACAGGTAAAACTGTCTATCAGATATGTAGGAGGTGTACATTGATTTTAATAATATTGTGAGGAAATAAATGTCTTCTTAAGTGGGCTCTTCCGTTTTCTGAAGGCTATGAAATGCCCTTTTACCTTTCTAATGCAGTTTGTGCAGTGCCATACATAGATACATGTCTTATTCTGTTGTACTTAGATACTTGCAACTCATGAATCCTCTTGTAACTTTAGCCAGTATTAATATAATGCAGTAAGTAAATCTTTCCAAATGTGTTTATTTAGAGTTCTTCAAGCTGGAAAGGCAACCATATGTTCATCTCATGATACAGAGCACAATATAACTCATATATTCATCTGTAATAAAGTTTGTCCTCTGCCAAACAAAAAATGTCTCTCTGAAGCTCGATATTACCCTTTGCAATATCTAGGACATTATCTTCTTGAGGTGAGTAAATTAAATTGCTGATTACTGTAAACAGTGCAGTATTAGTAATACAAAGTAATATGATCAGCCTGAATGTTTTGTAATTTGATTAAAGGTAAGACAACTGTCTGATTCTGGGACTGCCTATTCAAGAGATAGGAAGGCTCATGAATGTATACAAATAGCTGAAGGGAGAGTGCAAGGCAAACAGAGCCAGGCTTTTGTCTGTGGTGCCCTGTCACAGGATAAGAGTCAGTAAGTACAAATAGAAGCACAGGAGGTTCTGCCTGAAAGTCAGGAACCACTTGTTTCTTTTACTGTGAGGGTGATGGAACACTAATAAATTGTCTGAAGAGGCTGTAAAATTTCCAGATGCCATCTGGACATGGTCCCAGGCTAGTGCAGAATTCATTAGAACTAGAATTTTTTGTTACTTTTTCCCTTAAGAGAGATGCCCAATGATTCATAGCTGTGTACTTACTGGATGCACTGTTCAGAACTTCATGGTATTTTGATGTGGAACTACTCAAGGGCCTCAGAATATTCTTTTACTATGGTAGTTCCTCAGACTCTGGGGTGACTTTAGTCAACTGCTAATTGACAATACTACCTTTGCAAGCAAGTAGGAGCTAAAACTGTGTTTGTTACCATATAAAAATCCTTTGGATTCTTCAGATCAAAACAGTTTGCTCTCCCTGTAGTAAAGCTGTTACAAAAGGGTGAGAAGGTTGGAAGGTCCTCATTTTTACACCCTGAATAAAAGACATAAATGTGGGCTCTTACTCTGGTTCTTACTCTCTTAATGAAACTTGTTCAGGAAACTGTACTCATTTAAACTTTTCAGCTAAAATAGACATTTACATTAATAGATGAACGAGTGTCAAGTTTTTATGGTTACCTCACCTTTCATTGATCTCTATCAAAATCAAGTGTTTCGTACTATGCACCCGGGGCGGTCCCATGGTGTAAAGGAGAGCACTCTGGACTCTGAATCCCAAGGGCCTGAGTTCGAGTCTCAGTAGGGACCGTCCCCTGGGCAGTT
>JAWWEU010000091.1:2960286-2971872 GCA_035583155.1 Acropternis orthonyx
GCCTCACCTAAAAAATCCACTGCGCAGGCTGGAAGGGCACACCCACGGGGGGAGAGCCCTTCCCCAGATCTTCGTTCCTGAAGTCTGGCCATACATACAGATACATGAATGTGTATGATGTGTATGAAGCATGCCTTGAAAGGCACTGAATTACTGTAATTGGACATCTAATAGTTTTTATTAGGCACTTGTCACATGGAATGGAAGAGAATTTGTCTTTTAGATGAAGCATTTTGTCTTTTCTGCAGAGTGTCAATTCCCAGCAGTTTTATACCTGGTGATTCTAGTACTCAAAATTCTAGCCAAAAAACATGTTTGCATGTTACTTCAGAATTATCTCCATCATGTTTGGCAGTCTGTAGTCCTGTCAAATGGTATGTGTGAACTGTTAGCTGAACTAAAGTTTGTAGGATGTTACAATGTCTATAAAATATTGCAAGACTGTGTTGTATGAAAGGATTTTAAAGAAGTTCTGTTAAATATAGTAATTGTACAATAACTCAAGTAGAGACAGAAAAATGAAACAGTGAAAGTATTTAGTTTACACTATAATACAAAATCTTCATCTGGAACACAAGCTCAGTCACAAACATTGATTTTTTTTTTTCCTTTTCTGAAAATAGCTTTGACACCAGAAAATTAGGCTTTAAAATGTTGAATGCTACTGCTGGGGAGTAAATAATTTCCTTGTCAAAACAGTCAAAATTCAAAGCTGACTTCTTTTTTGAAAGATCAAACTATGATTTCTGTAATACAAATGGATTTTTTGGGTTTTATTTTTCAGGTCTTGCCTTTATTGCAAAACCATTTGTCATGCAGAACCAGTTTCAGGGAGAGAAGATGAACAGAAGATAGTTCACAAAACATTATTGAAGTTTTTCTTTGATTTAGTAAAAGCCGAAGTAGAGTTTCTGAAGAAAAGGTGGGTATTTTAGGGTAATATTTTTTTATTTTTCACAATTTCACATACCTTTCTTTATCTGCAGCATCTTGTATCTCAAGTTTTGTATATCCCTATTAAGATACTGTTCTGCAGAGATCTCAGTTTAACATTTTCTATTTCTCAATTTTTAGTTTATTTATTATAATTTGTATAAGCTTTTTCTAATCATGTTTTAAGGCCTCTTACTTTTCCCAGCTTGTTATTTCACTATATTACAAGTTTCAGTAAGCACTTAATTTTGCTCATAAAAGTGTATTTTTAGCTTTGCAGTGTTTCAGTATTCATCCTTTAGGGTAGACAAGCAGCATTTTGAAGTATTGTGTTTTATGTTGTTTGGGTTTTCTAAATTCAATTAACTTATCTCCCTATTATCTTAGGGAAACAATTATTTTTCCTTGATTTATGAAGTATGAAAGAAGTCTTGGTTTTTCTCTGCCTTTACATAATAAAGGTGGTCTTTACTTTATGTCATTATTAGCACAATATTAGAATTTCCCCAGTCTAATAGTAATAGTCATCATTATGGTATTTATTATTTATCAGAAATTCTATCTGATCTTTCCATTCTTAAAAATTGCCAAACCTGTGTGTGTTTTGACAGAAGACGAGGTTTCTGTCTGCTGTCTGTAGTAATAAGGCAGCACAAAGCTTCAGGTTTTTTCTCCTTTGTTTTTATTTCTTTAATACAGTTTGGTTGAAGGAACCAATTCACAGCATCAGCAAGTCATGCCACAGACGGTTCTTTTGAAGACATTTTGGTTGGGAAGTGGAACCTCAGTGCTTTTTACCAAACACATAAATATTCTAGCAGATTGGGTCATACTTTCCCATAGAGAATTGAACAGAAAAAAGGATGTGAGTATGAATTTTATACTTTAAAATAATGAAGACTGACGTTTTCTTTTAAAGACATTTTTTATTCGTTCTTTTGTGAGGAATTATATGTAAGTATCACAGCTGCTTGTTATAGCTGCCTTTTGTTGTGAAGCATGCTGGTTTTTGCTCCACTAAAGGAAATTAATTGATCCAGAAGATTCTCATATAGATGTGTAGAGAAGAAACGAGTCATGAACAGTTTGTTGGCTACATTCACACGTTCATGTGCCCTTACCAGCAGGTAATACTGTAGTTATTAGGGATACCAGCTTAACACATCCTGTCAAACAATATGGTGTAACGGAAGAAGTGATTATCGTATTTTACAGTGCTAGATTCAGGAAATGTTTGAAAGAGAAATGTAACAAAACTAATACCTTTTTGCTATTTCTACAGATACACATTATTTTACTCTAATAAATGCCCTTTTTCTACACATTTTTTTTTCTTTCCAAGTCCTTTAGTTTCATTTGGTATCTTCCCTAGGACTTTTCATAAAAATGGAATTGAAGGCAACTTAATTGCTGTTCTGTGACCTGCTGACCAGCAGGACATTGACCTGAAAAATACTGAGTGTCCTCTATACCACCTCTTTCTTTTCAGAAGCAAGAGGCCTTGTAAAATGTCTTTGACTTCTAGATTCTCACATAAAATGAAAACTTAACTGCTGTCTCTGCATTCTCTTTTAAATTATTGTGAAAGCACAGAATAAATAGATACTTCATTCACTTTTTCAATACAATAACAGAACAATAGAAAATCAAGTATTCTGGAGGAAAAAAAGCACTTTCAATATAATACCTAGTAGTTCCTCATTATGTTATGAAAGCAAAAAGATTAAACATAATGAGAGCTTCACGCATCATACTTAGGCAGACCTCCTACCTTTTTTGAGGGTTATCAAAGCAAGACGTTCTGAAACAGTGCTGCTTTTTATCCTTGGTCAAGATATTTTAAAAGTGCCTAAAATTAGGCTTCTATGCTCATATAAATATATATTTAAACAACCTACCTTTTCAAAGTTACTGAGCACCAAGCAGGCTTTTTTGCTGCTATGCCTTCTTTTGATAAGTTCAAGCACTGTAAGCCATACCTTTTTCATAAACCTTTCTTTGCATAGTCAGAATAATCACTTGTGTCTGACTGTATATATGAAAAATAAGCTTTAAAAAAGAATAAAACATAACATAAAACACAGAAACCTACCTCTCATTTAGATTCTTTTTGCTTTATATATACGTATGTAAGAATTGTAGTTTCAGCACAAAACCCAGACACCTGTTGCTTTCTCACTTTGATCTTATGCAGTGTAATGTACAGTATCCCTGCAGATATGAATTCTCACCTTAAAAAGCAGCTTGTTGCCTCGTATTGTGCTATAGAGTTTTTATGTTATTTCTAAGGACCTTATTTATATATTGCACTGTATTTTCTTTCCCATGCACTGTATTTTCTTTCCCATTAAATGTTTTGGTAAAAGTAAACTCTAAACAAAAATACAATATTTTTACCATTCTTTCCTTCATGGTCAATCTTGTTACACTGATTTTTCTATATACTCCTTTTAGTCTCCTTTTAGAATTCCATTACATAGTTTGAAAGGTCATTCAAAAAACCAAAAGAGCAGATCCTCCCCAGCTGTGCAGACAGAATTGTGTTTTCTCCGTCCTTTTTTTATCATTTTAGATATGCTTAAATAAATCCGCAGTATTTCCGTGTCATCAAATGTATCATATACAGTACAAAATTTTCCCTTGGTTTGTTACGAGTTTTGGTTTTTAACAGCTGTTCACTTAAGAGGTAACACCTTGACAAGAAACACTTAGGACCACTCAGAAACCTAATTAAAAGGAATGACTTTAGTATTGTTCCTATCTGCATGGTCACTGAAATTATGTGGTTTGTAGTGCAGTTTAAAGGGGTGACCATGTTTCCCGGTGTATTAGCTTATGAGAAGAAATAAACATGCCAATTGTGATAGACCAAACTTACCTGCAGTTCTTCGGTAAACATACCAGTAAATAGAAACAGGTGAATAATTTAACTAAATTCTTACTTGAGACATATCTAACATAATCTTTTCTAACTGTTAAGAGTGGGCAGTTATTAATTCTTTTAGCTTTTTAGAATCAGATTCTCTTTTTTTGTGATTCAAAGAGAATGCAACAAATAAGACCAAGGGTGCAGGGAAAATATTTGTTCCCTCTCTTCTAGTGCTGATTTGTTGCAAAATTATGTTTTATGTATGTGTGTGTGTAAACACACCAAGTAAAAAGAGCAATCAAAGAAAAAGAAATAATGAGGGACTATAAAGACTCAAGTTATGTATATAAGTGCTTTTGCTTTTTAGTGTTAGATAGAATTTGCAGTATCGTTAAAGTACCAGCATGAAATTTGTGACAGGAAATTGGATGCCTTTAGTGATCCCTTGGTTAATCTGTTGGGACAACTTGAAGGAATGAAACTGAAATGCTATTTTTGAAGTTAAAAATTCACTGCTGAAGAACATAGAAGTTTTTTCCATTACTTACACTCTTCAAATCAATGTTGAATATAATTGTAATATAAATAACATTTATTATTTATTATATTATTTAAACAGGTTTGATGCAGGAATTCCTGGTCAAAGTTCCTTGAATCAAATTTGTTAGTTTAGTTTTAGAATTTGCAAGGGAATGTGTATATTGCTTATAACACCTGAAGTAGCATTGCATGACTTTTCAGTGTCACAGATGGTATCAGAAATGCTTTTCATCCCTGAAAGTACTGGTGGGGTTTTTTTAAAAAAGCTGTCTTACATAGCCTAATGAAGTGAAAAAGGCATTCATTCTGGTTTTTAGTTGCATATTATAAATTTGTGATATATAAATTAGTGCAAGTAAATGCCTTTCTGATCTTTTCACTTCTAGTAGCTTTTTTGGAGTATGGCGTTTTTGCAATACTGCATGTACACCACATGAAAAAGAACACTAAAGAACAGTTCAAAAAATAACTGTAATTCAAAGTAAAAAAATTAAGATTAGTTTTGCTCTGACTTGAAAGCTTTCCTATATTAACTTTTATGTGTACTAAAACACACTGTGCAATTTCTGCCACTTGGCAGACCATTAAATGGAACAGCTATGTAGTTACGGGGAAAGGCAAACACTATAACTTCAAACATTCTCCCTTGCACCACCTTTCCCCAGCTTTTATTGTTGAGCACAATATTTAGAAGGCCTTTGGTCATTTTGGTTCAGCTGTGCTGGCTGTGACCCCTCCTAGCTTCTTGTTGTGGGGTCAAACTGGGAAACAGAAAAGACCTTGTCACTGTTATACACGGTAGCAAATTCCGTGTTTAATGGAAATGCTCTGGTATTTTTACTTTTTATTATTATATGTGTTTACACTGCTGTGTTGGTACTGTTTTGTGGTTGAAAATATTTTTAACTTGTTAGTATTAAAATATTATTAGAAAATGGGATCCTTTCAGTAAATTAGAGCAATTTCCTCCTCGTTTGTAGCAAAGGATGATTTATTTTAAAATACTAAGGAGAAGCTCTTGGTTTGTCCTACTGTTATTTTACCAGAATATCACCTAAGCCTACACCAGTTGGCAGTATCTGGTTTGTCTTCTTAGCATGCAGAGATACTTATCTGGGCAAGCGTAACTGCAACTAGTATATCAGCTACCTTTAATACGTAGCTATATATCTGAATATGAAGCCTTATTAATAATTGAGTATTAATGGACATTATTTCAGTATTCTGCCTCAAGGTCTGCTTCACCCCCACAAATTTATTGGAAGTATTTCATAAAGGAATTAATTAAACTTGTGATTTAGAAACAAGAAAGAGAATGTACATACTTGTGCTGTACATCTGTATCTACCTCAGATTATATCTGTATGCCCTTGATTCTGTCACTAACCTCTGTTAAAATTGTGTTTATTTTCTGCATTTGTGAAACTTATTTCTTGCAAAGAAAGATGGTGCTAAATTATTCACCCAGTATTTTGCTTTGAGGTCCAATGTTAAGAGGTGTGCATACTTAAGGAAAATTTAAATGCATTTCAGATGTTTTAAGTTGTTTTTCAGTTTCTGTTGCTGAATCCTCAGAAGAGAGGAGCAACGTACCCTTCTAAATTTTTAAACTTTGGTCGAAAAAAGTTATTTTCAGGTTTTTGACATCCACATCAGTGTTCTAAGGGTTTTTTAACTATGAGATTGCTCAGTTCATCTACAATATTGTTGCCTAATATCGAGGAAAAAAGCAACTTCCAAACAATATTAGTATAGATAGAGAGCAGTTCTTTAATGAAAGCTTTCTGGTGCACAGAGTACACAGACACACACCCAGTATAGGATTCTTACAGATTTATAATGCTATTTAATTATCATATCTAATGGGTACATCCAACCCAAAACCCATTTGCCCTTGCTACCACCCTCACAAATGCCCCATTGGAGCCCCTCCAAAGCTTCTGGGCCTTCTATCTTACTTTGACTGCAATCATATCTTCCAGGTGTATGTGTCCCAAACAAGACGTCCTTGCTGAAATCTTCCTTGAAAAGACCATTAAACAGAATTTCAAGAATGTGGCACAGACTGTGAGAAAGGGATTTAGAAACTGTTAGCTGCTACCTCAAGTGTGAGAAGTTGTACAGCTATATTGAAATCTCCAAATATATAAAATATTAAAACCTACAAATACATGAAGATCTTAAGGCATCAGTATTATGACACAGTAGAGCAAGGGGAAAACCAAATCAAGTAGAGCTTAACACAGTAAGAGGCAGTATGACTGGAAGCAATCTGGGAGATCACATTCCTAACCAATTTTGCCTGGTCACTTCTTAAAAATCTTCAGTGATGGAGGATATGCTGCCACCCCACACCATATTTATTTGTAGTTGTGTTTATACCTTTTCTTTTGAATAACAAGTAACTGTTGACTGTAGGGACAGTATTTGTATAGGGTTTTGACAAATTGCTTTGTAAGCTTTTTACTATCAAACTCATCTATGTCAGAGTCTACATTGCTCATATGTGTGTCTGTTTGACCTATTGATGCTCAGAGTGGTTCTGGTGCTTTTCAGCTCCTGAGTGAGTCCTATTAGACTATTTTAAGTCAACCTTGAGCATATTTTGTTCGCAAAGGAATATCATTTTCAGTTCCATTTCCCTCTTTACCAAAATAGTCCAGTTTCAAGTACTCATTCTCTTTCGCTAGATGCCATATATCAACTGGTGTTCTAGTGTAACAGTAGTGATTCTCTGGTAGAGCCTTCGGTAGGTGTCTTTGGTCAAATGAATTTTGTGTGTTCCTACTATGGTGTGTGTATTCTTCCAAATTGTTCTTTCAATAATAACTAAATTTTTTGTGATTGTACATATGATCAGAGGAATAACTTCAGACTCATTGCATAAGACACTTCTAAATGGCACAGACAGGTATTGAGTAGACAGATAATGACTTCACTTTGCACAGACTAACTCAGACACTAGAAACACTGCTTTACCTAACCAGTACTGATGTTCTCACATGGGTGAACAAATGCATTTGTCTGTCTCATGGTAGTGTCTGGATAGTATGCTAAATTTCTGCATATTATTTTGATGCCTGCTGAAGAAAATACAGTTAGGCTTTTTTATTTACACATGATCATTTTGTGCCAGCAAAGGGGGGAAGAAGGTGAGGTCAATACCAAAAGGTATTTCCTTTTTTCTAAATTTACACCTGCTTGTCTCTTTGGAAAGAAGAGTTTCCTCTTGCAAAGTGGTGCCAAAGCTTTTCTGTGCCGGAAAACTAACACCTTCTACCCTTTTCCCTTTCGGCATAGACATACATGGGTAGTAAAAAAATGAGCTTTAATTTCATAATGAAATCTTTAGGAAAAGATCATCCTAATAGAGCAGGGATAAGAAGATCCTTGTAACTGTCAAACAGAGGGTTGACTGGAATAAGTCCGGTAATTGAAATCTTAGAGTTAAACAAAACTTAATTTAAAAAGAAATTACATAATTGTACTTGTAAGCTTTGATCTCATTTTGCATATTGTTTTAGATAGAATGTTTCCAAATAACTTGTTTTTCTCCAATACCAAATCGTAATTGGTGTGGCATCAGTGACATTAATTTTGTTGACCTGGCTGCAGCATTAGCTTTTGAGAAGAAAAAGAAAGGTCAGTAAGGGAGTGACATGGCAACAGAGTGGGCTTCTATTTAAGGATATCATCTTTTATGATAGACCAGTTCTCTACTTTATTGCTGGTACATTATGAGTGTGAATTTGTTATACAGTGCAATGTAGATACTTTTTTTTTTTCCATTTAGGCTTTCAGATGTGAAATTGCTGGTCTATTAAATGCACTTCTTGGAACTGCAGTGGAGTTTTGGATCATCTCAGGTTTTCTTATGGACAGAAATGTTTTTCATCAAGTATCTGATGATTTGGCACAGTACCTTGCCATTTCATGTGATGGTGAGTGTTAGCAAGACCTCACAAAAGTCTTCTAATCAGATACACTGAGTCCTAACTAAAATCCTTGGTTTACTTTTGAATTAATTTTTACCTCCTCTTTCAGCTGTTCAACTCTTAAAGTGTGGTGTGTACACATGCAGGAAAGTGTTATGTTGTGTATGTGTCTGTCAGTGTCAAGCAAAGACCAAAGAGAACAGGCTTTCACATTAAAATCCCTCTAATAAGTATTAATGTGAATGCAAGACTGCATAGTGTGAGGAAGGAAAAAAAAATCTTTGGTGCTCTCTTGTCAGTTTAGAAAAAGCTTTAAGCCTCTCATAAGAAACCTTAAATTTAGAGAAGCACTTGTAGACACCTTACTTAACCTGGACCAATTTTGTCACTCCAGAAAACCAATAGTTCACTAAAGACACTTCAGCTATAAGTCCAAAAGCTACACTGAACTCTGTGACTCCTACAGACTTCAAATTAAACATTTCAATGTCTCATTCCAAATCCTTAGACTTAATAGACTTTATTAGGGGAGTGGGGGAAAATTCCATTGAGTCTCATGAATGGCTATTCCCCCTCATTAAATATACTTGTTAAAGAGAAATGTCATTATAATCATTTACCATGTTATGTTGGTTGAAGTGTCTGTACTTTTAGCAACTAGGGGTTGTAGAACACAAAAGACCAAAGAGATGATCTCAAGAAACACACTGGATTATTTTAATTTCATTTCCAAACTTAATTCCTTTCAAAGCTTCCCCCAGCCCCTTCTAGTGTCCCCCATCTAATATGGATATTCTGGTTTCAGTCATCATTTTCTGTAGTAACAAGTGTATGTAGGCTTCATTTGAAGTGTATCTGCCTTCTACCTGGGCACTAGAAAACTATCTGGAAAAAATTAAACTAGAGTCTTAATCTCTGGACAAATATTTCCACCCCAGCCTTACAGAGAGCAAATTATCAGGACTGTTATAGCCTGCCTTACATCTTAGAAGGCCAAATCAGTTGAAACTTTGTAGTATTTAAATTAATGGAGCCTTTAGTTCATACTGCTATTGTCACCTCTCCAACAGATTTTCTAGCTGTTCTATAATAGCGAGAATCTTAGTTATATATTTATGTAAGACTTTCTTACTTTCCTATGCACAAATGGAAAACAAGAACAGCATTCACAGTCTGTTTTTAAAGAATAAAGATTCTTTGACCTGTGCCATTTGGTACAATACGAAGCAAAATTGTTGTAAAGTTCTGAATTCAGCTGCTCTTACAGTAGAAAACATCTGTATTCTTAAAACTTGCTTTTTGATTGAGTCTTCAGATCAGTTAATTCATGAGCACTTCTTAGCAGAACAAAATATTCCCTCAATAGACTAAAGACTTCCTTTCTCACGGCAGATATTCATCTTGACCTGTTTCAGTTGTTATTTTGACTAAATTATTTTGCTAGACTCAAAATACAAATTCATGTCATTGTAAGAAAAATCAGTCATTCTGTCTCCTTTTCAAAAAAAAGAGGTAGGCCAGACATATGCCTGATATATATTGAGATATATAGATATATAATTTCTTCTGCCACTGAGTGGGGTTGGTTTTTTTTAAACATTATAAGCTATTTGATACATCTGAATGGGGTTACAATTTGCTTACAGTCACTTTTAATGTAGAACTTGTAAGTCACCCTGCCTTACTTGAAGACTTACTGCTTATGTGTTATAACTCTCACATGAATTTGTGTCACTTACAGATTTAAAAGGTAATCACTTGTGTAACTTCACAAATAAGTAATTTTATTCTCAAAATAAAGGTGTAACTTTTATAAGATTATATTGAGAGCATTTTAAAAAATTTCACATAAAAAGCGATACCTTTGTCTTTTATATTGAGAGCATTTTAAAAAATTTCACATAAAAAGCGATACCTTTGTCTTTTAAAACATGCTAAACATTCTTTTAGTAGCTGGTCATTATCTTTGATGATGGGTAAAATGTTTCTTAATGTGATTATTTTTAGTAATTCTTGTGGAGAATAGCTTCTAAATCAGTAACAGAAGGGAAAAAAGTCTGGAAGAGCTATCCTCTAGATAACTAGGTCTATTGACTTCTGTATTCTCATTTTGATACTCACTTTATTTTCCCCCCCCCATTACTTTTATCCAGATTTTTCTGTACATGAATTAAAAATGTTTATTTGTGCCATACCATCCCTCTGGCTTCAAATGTTTGTTGCAGAAGCAATTTTAAAACAAATGTGTTTGCAGAGGAATATAACTGTTCCTACAGAACCTCTTTCTCTTCAGAAAATAGTAAGTAACCCTTCTACTCTTTAATAACCTATCACACTTCAGTATTTTATAAGTAATTGGATGCATGAAAGTCTTGAAAACTATATTTTCTTTGTGGTCTAAGGTCATGCTTGTTGTATGCATTGTCTTCCATGTGTTCCACTGCATATAATTTTTTTTCTTTTTCCTTGAGATCTGGATTCGGAACAAAGATAAGATTTTTCTTGCTAGAGGATTTGCCACACCTAATTAATTAGTTAACTTGAAAGTCAAACAATGAAACAATGGTGAACACAATAAAAACTTTTAAAAATAATCTCTGATGTAAATAGTTTATTGCAATGTTACATTTGTAATTAAGGAAAATGCCAAATATAGTGTGATTTTCCTGGGCTACCTTTTCCTTCTGTTTTTTTGAAGAGATGATAGTCTTATTCTGCTGCATCCAGGCATTTGTTACATACAAGATTTTATGATTTTGAACCACAGTCTATTCCTATGAATTTCTCATCTTAAAAACTTTCTTCTACTTGCAAACCTTTGCCTGCCTTCAAATTGTAATTTCTGATAGTTTGTGAGGAAATGCATGATGAAAGCTGTGAGAGAAATTCTCAAAACTGTGACTGCTAGCAGGTTGCAGACAAATCAGGGTGATCACACAATAATGACTAACATAGAGCCTTGTTTCAGTAATCTTGGTACTACTAATGACTAAACAGAATAAGGAATCCGTAACTGTTTCTCTATATCCTAAAATTCTACAGATAGAGTCACAGAAAAACAAATTTACACCTTTATATATGTACAATACTTAAGTTTTCCTGAATTTTACAGAATTTTATTGTGAACAGAGGTCATTGTTTATTAATATGTTATTAGTATGTTTAACTTCTCCACGGGCATCCCCTTGTCGGCGGGGGAGAAGCTTGCGTGCCCTTATGTGGTTGAGAGCTCTGCTGGCGGTGGTTTGTGCCTCCGGTAGGGTCTGCCATGCTAGTCAGGTCTCAACTGAAGGGTCAGACAAAGTGTGT
>JAWWEU010000091.1:2971972-2984830 GCA_035583155.1 Acropternis orthonyx
GATACAAGGACTCCCTGAAACAATCCCTCAGCCTTGGCCATATTGAGCACCATCAGTGGTCCACTCTGGCCTCCAATTGGGAGGCATGGAGACACACCATTCATAATGCTGCTGCCTCCTTTGAGATCTCAGGCAGGATCAGTGTTGAAGAAAAAAGACAACTCAGAAAAAACCCTGACTCGCCAACACCGCCTTTGGAGACTTTCCACTGTGCCTTTTGCAACTGCCTATCTCGCGTTGGCCTTTTTAACCATCAGCGTGCTTGCAGCAAGAGTGGGTAGAGCCCTTCCTAAATCTTCGTTCACAAAGCCTAGCCATGATGATGAGTATGTTTAAATAGAGCTCAAACAAAAGACTCAGAATTTTAAAAATAAATCGACTATATATCTAATATTTAATGTATATTGCCAACACATATGCAGCAGTATTGCTATTTTTGGTATTGTCATTACTACTGATCACTCTCTGCAACTATTGAAATGTAAATTCAATGTGCTTGAAACAAGTTCATGTGCTTTTTTGTCACTTTCCTTAGCATTACTTTCTCCTTTCTCCTTCTGTACAATAAAAATTAACTATCATCCAGTTTTGCCAGTTATTCTCATACATCATCTTATCAACTGAACTTTTGTCTGGGTTCAACGAGTGACATCCTACTTCCTGGTGGTAAATGTGCAGTGAAGGTGCAAGTAAGGCGTCCCTCACCCACAGCACGTTGCCTGCAGAATCTATAGTGATCTCAAATAATCTAAATACCAAATACTAAAAGCCTTCCTTAATGCCTTACTTCAGATATAATCATTGTGTTTTCATTGAATGAGTTCCCTCAGTGGACTTCTTCCTATGCTTTTTTCAAACTGCAGAAACTTAGATGAATTTTTAAATGAGTTTTATAAGTAAGTTTGAAGCTTTGTGTTACTGGAAAGAAGCTAACATATCTAGAACAGCCAACAATATCCTATTAATGAGAAAGCACTAAGAAAACACTAGTTCACTGTCTTTATTTGGTCAAAGTTTTAATCCAGCCTTTCATCTTAGGAGAGGTGAAGGAGAGGAGTGAGTATTTCTTTATCAAATTGCTCCCTGGCTGGGAGCAGGAAGTTTTAAAATACTTTCATTATATGCATGAAAATCAATTAACTGTGCTCCAGTCTTATATCCAGCTAAAGTGATCCAAATTTTTTCAGCTACCAGAAACCCAAGTGAGACGTCTAGAATGTCACGATTTCTGACTCAGACACAAGCCACTCACCTCTGAGGCCAATGTAAAAAGTGAATTACAGGAATATCAAAAAGGATTACTAAAGGCAGCTCTAAACTATCTATATGTACAATCACATAGGGATAAGATTTTTAAAAACTTAGATACAGCCAGCTATGCATCACAGATGACTGCTTTGTAGCAAGAGCAACAAAAGAAAATTACTTCATTTAAAAAATATTACTTGTGCAACAGGTCTGTTCCTATTCACCTGCTTTGAGAGAGATAGCGTTGCATGAGACAAAGATACACAAAGCAAAGGAAAGGAAAGTAGGGCAACAGCCATGCCCTGAATCTCAAAGGGCATTACAGATGCTAAATGGGGATAAGCAGAAGCAAGTCAAAGTGCTGCCTGATCTACCGTAAGTAATACCTATAACATCACCAGTTTTATTCTGCTTTGGGGGACAGCTTCTGACCTGACACATTTCTTGAACTTCATATGACCTGTTTTGTTGTCTACAAATTACTGCAACTGACAGAAAACTCCATAGTGAACCTATAACACCTCTGGGCTGGGGCTTCCCCCTTTCTCTTTGATTGTCAATGTCTGTGTATATACAGACTGAGGTAGTTAAATTTGCCCAATATTATATTTATAGAGTACACAGAGAAGTTGAATCATTCATAGATTTACCTTTAAAGAAAGGTTAAATGTGGGCAGTTCAATTTTATTACTGTTTTAAATAGTTATAATTAAATTACATAGAAATCATGTAATTAAGACATTTCAGAAATTACACTGAAATGGATAGATCTAGATATGCTATATATACAAATTTAAAAGCATTAAAAGCATGTAGATTATCTTAAAACATGAAATACGGATTTTAAACCTGTCCCCTTTGCTCTCTTTTCAGAGACCTAACCTTCAACAAGCTTAGAGCAAAAACAGAAGTTCAGACACCACACACCAGGGACAATTGCTATCTTTTGGCTGAAGACATACGCAGGAGAAATATTAAAGGTATTCTATACATCTAATCTATGTTAAGAACTTCAAAATGATTAGAACTGACAGTTTCCCAGTGAATTTATCCCAATGAATGCTGAACTAAAATGATGGCTTATGCCCAAGAATTATTTTCTTATGGTTCATGTTTCTTTTTAGCAATGTCTTTTTAAAATGTGAAATTATATATACAGTGCAAAAAAGTTGCCTTCTTCATTACCCTCCTCCTCCCAAATATAAAATACAGTCTACAGCTTTTGTGAGCATATTCCAGTCTTGCCTGCCTTAGTTTGCTAATCCACCTCAACCTGTGCTTGGTAGGATCAACGTTTTCTGATTTGAAAGTATAATTCAGTCTTCATCTTTCTGAGTCCTAGACATTTTGTGAACAAAGACTGAGCTATGTTACATAGCTGTGTTAAGCATATGGACTGTTTCCTTCTAGGCATTCAGCCCAGACTATGAAAGGCTTTTGGCTGTTGTCTTAGCTATGCTGGAACTCAAGTACCTAAGGAATAAAACAACACTGCAGTAATTCATTCAATTCCTACTTATTACACAAATTTAATAAATTGTACTTTGCATGAGCCTTCGCTTGGACAGAATTACTGGCTGGAAGTACTTTTTATCATCTTCATCATCAGAACTTTGCCTATGACTATGTTAATATGACACCCAAGAGAAGGCTCAGGAAAGCACCTGGCAAAAGCAAGCTGGGCTTGTTCAAAAAATAAAACCAAAATTGTATCAAAACACTGAACAATGAAAGAAAACCTCACCCCCTTTTGTTATTTAAGAGAGCTTTGGTAGCAGAGGCAGACCACACATTTTTAAAATTGGTTCCCTTTCTCTTTTTTGTTTTTGCAAGTAAAATTGGTGTGAATTATTACATGCTGGCTTCTACAAAGAGAAGTGAGCTGAAGAACTGGGGGGTGGGAAACAAACCCTGCTTTTTTTTTTATTCTTGCTCTGCCAAAATTACAAGTACTGTCTTCTGTTGAAAGAACAAGTATGGAGCTGACAGATTTACATAGTAAAGGTATTAATATAACAAAATATTCCATGTAAGTCTTATCACAAAGACTGAGAGATTTAGCCTGAGATATTTTGAATTTCTGAAATACTCAGTGATACCAGCTCTTTCACCTGGTATCAGGATTTTCTTCTGGCTCTTGTTCAAACCTAATCAATTATTGAAAGCAAAAGAGCGTTTAGAATGAGACTGAAGTTTTTATTATGCACAAAGTAATGGTGTCTTTACATATAAGCAGGAGCTCTCAGTTGCTTGTTTTAATTTTTCACACTTATTTCAGCTTTACATGTTTTGAGGGCTAGGGATTTTTTTTTCAGATGATTTTCTTATTGTTATTTCTCTCATTTTCCCCTCCCTCCCGACTGTAGCCAAGTCAGACAGCCTATTGAGAAACAGCAAACCATCTGTTAACAGATTTGAAGTTCTGAATGAGTATGTTGAGGCACTCGTGCTTAGCCAGAAACATTCATTTTGAATTAAGCTATAAATACTGTGTAAAAAGAACCATACATTTTGATGTAGATTCATGAATAAATTTAAGGGATGTCAACCACACTCAAAAGTTTTATTGATTCAAAACCTGGTATTTTTTGGTGTTCTGTGATCACTTGATGCTGTTATAGTGTGATTGAAGCCTTAAACCTTGAACTGGAGGGGAGATAATTCTTGTGTTAAACCGTTTGCTGCAATACAATTTCATTGCTGGATCTCTGGTGGAACAGAAGCTCTGTGGTTTTGGGTTTTTTTTTCTTGAAAGATAGTTAAAAAGGATAAAGGAAGAGATTACTTATTATTGAGTTTTCTGGTACGTAGCCAGGTCTCCTAGTTCTAGGCACTTTGATTATTTTCCTTAGTTGCTATCTTGCCTTGTCTAGTGTAATCTATTAATTTTTCATGGTAGGAGAGACAGCCCTGCATAAAGCTTGCATAAGTAACAACGTGGAGAGATTGATTGAGCTTCTCTCTTTCCCTGGAACAGACATAAATGTTAAAGGTAAGTTATTTGTTTTCTCTAGAGAACTGAGAAATTAAGCCAGATGAACTCTATTAATATCTGTTTGGTAATAAGGTTTGTATTTATACTATTAAAACTGTCTTTATTATTTTAAACATCACAAAATGAGGACTTCATAGCAAAAGGTAAGATGAATTTATTACTGAAGCATGTTTTACCATCATGTTTTCTACTGATTTTTTAAAATGCTCTTTAAGTTTTTTAATATGTTTTTCAATAGAATTTCTTATTTTGAAATCACAAGCTGCTGATATAGCCATAAGTAACACTAAAAAGTAAAGTATTTTGCTGTCTAATGAATGACGTTATTAACATTTCAGTACTACTTCTACTGTTTTAAAACTTCCCTTGATTTATAATGCAGACTATGCTGGCTGGACACCTTTGCATGAAGCCTGTAACCATGGCAGCACAGTGTGTGTCCATGAAATTTTGCACCGTTGTCCAGAGGTAGACCTGCTCAGTCAAGTCGACGGGGTGACTCCTTTGCATGATGCCCTGTCAAATGGACATGTAGAAATTGGCAAGCTGCTACTTCAGCATGGGGGTGAGTGCATTTATGCTAAACTGCTTTCGGGAAATTATCCATATGAAGTTCACAGTGTTTTTCTTAATATTTGTTTAAAATACAATTTTATTAATAAAGACATATTTTAAAACATTTTTAAGCCAAGCTGGTTTGGTTACAATAAAAATAATAATGTTTTCACAGTTACCTTGGTCAGTTGAAGATGAAATTAACCAGGATTTTAACTTTTTTCCCAGTATGTTGATGGTTTTATTCTGCATTTTACACCACATGCATTGTAACTATATTCTCCATACTAATTCATGAAGGTGAGGACTGCCTAGTCAGCAAGAAAGGCTAGGGATTTTCTTCCATTTTGATCGATTTTTTCTACAATGCAAAAATAGATTAGTAAATCTCGATATAATCATGTATTTCAACATAAATTTTTTCAACATTTATGAAAATTGATATGATGGTCTTTGAAGAGCACATTTAGCTTGGTAATTAGTTTAAGAAAGGAATCTGTATTGCAATCATGATAACTGCTGTTTAGTGATAATAGTAGGAAGATGCCTTAGTTTCTAAAAATAGATACATTACCCCTTAGGCAGGCACATGATAAATGTTTTAAACAATGATAAATGTTTTAAACCACAATTTTTGTTCAGAGACAGGGTATTTGTATCTTGTTTTGAAGTATGTACTGTATCAATGTATGTAACAGTATAGTAAAAAAAAAACCAAAGCCAAACAGCAAAGAATGGTCTTGGGTATCAACTCTTCCTTCTTTTAATTTACTAAAATGATTGTTTTTCAATATCTGTACCATTGACCTACTGTGTCAGTCTAAACTGTGTTTTATGTGCCAAGTCAATTTTTTCAGTAAAAATCATTCTATGTATAGTCATAAGACAGAAGAATGCACTGTGTTTAGACAGCCTATTACTAAATTAAGGTAGATAAACAAAATTTTATTTCATTCTTGGCATACGACCCTCTGTATTTACAGTCTTCTCCTGCCCCCTAAAGGTTATGTCTGTGTCTGTTGTGCAAGTACTGGATCATAATCAACACATTATTCTGCAGTTCTGCCTCTGTGTTGGAGGAACCTCAGTTCTGTGTTTCCCAGATGTTTTGTATATCTCCTGAACAGTGTATCTGGCATGCCAAGCCAATATCTGGGCTTAGTTCAATCAGTCTAAGTGATGCAACAACCAATATTATAGTACGCCCAGCTCCTCAGCTGGAAATGACATTGCACTAGCAGATGTACATTTTTCCTCGGCTGTTGTGAAGCATTGGTAGAGGATGATCTTGTTGTCTTAGAGGAAGAGATTTACTTGCATTTGCACTCATCAAGGTTTTCTGGAAACTACAGGGCTGTTTCCATCCTTATCTTTGCCTTTGTCACGGCCTGGTAAGTAAATAACAAGACTGTAATAGCATCTTAATCATTCAATGTGGATTTACTCAGTTCAGTTAGAACACATCTCTCTATAAACTTACTCTATTTTCTGTCTCTAAAAATCTTCAGCTTGCAGAAGATTTAATGATACTGAATTATCAGTAATAATACTACAGCTTAAAATCAGGGCAAAGTTAAAATGTCTAATATGGATATGTAATGCAGGGCTTTACCTTTTGTCAACAAAATGTATTTCTGAAGAGGTATTCAAGTTAAAGGAACATCATTATTTTAGCATAGTAACCCAAATTTATGTAAGGTCATTTCAGAAGTCTGTCAAGACCAAATTTTTAA
Source organism: Acropternis orthonyx (assembly GCA_035583155.1). Taxonomy (NCBI): domain Eukaryota; kingdom Metazoa; phylum Chordata; class Aves; order Passeriformes; family Rhinocryptidae; genus Acropternis; species Acropternis orthonyx. The sequence goes on from JAWWEU010000091.1 coordinate 2,978,504, forward strand.
TTGCTGGGGAAGACTTGGATTCCTACCTCAGTAGTTTATCTTTCTGCATAGCCTAAGGCAAGATTGGCCACATCGTCCAGAAAAGTAAAATAAAGGTTATCACAGTAACAGTCCTTTAAACTGAAGTCAGTGTCAGCAAAAAACCTGGTATATAAAGTACCTAATAGAACAGTAACAACATTACCTTTTTACATACTCTGTGTAAGTTAAGACAGTATCATAAAGAAAATGTTACCAAGTGTCTCTCTACATATTGTAGGTTGTATTGCAAATATGTAACTCATCAATTACGTCAACACAACTTAGTATGAAAAGGAACTTAAACAGACTCCTACCTACTGGCAAAAACCAATCCAAAATCTTGTCTGACAAATTGAATGTGCCATTGTTAATGTTTATATTTTCCCTGCAGGACCAGTCCTTCTACAGCAGAAGAATTCCAATGGAAAATTGCCGCTGGATTGTGTGGAGTCAGTAACAGTAAAGGAAGAACTTCTGAATATTGTTCACCCAGAAGAGAGCATTGAAAGCTTTTATAAGTGCAGAGAACAAGAGTTTTGCAGTCAGCAGAGAGAACTGTGTTTGATTTTATTTAATAAGATGCTGCTGAATTTTTGTTTTGTTTATAATCTATCTTCACCTTTGACTTTAACCCTCAGAGAAGTAGGTTGTTCAAATGTACTTCCAGTGATGTCTTATGGTAACTCTAAGATGAAAGATACATTTCCTGAAGATTGGGTGGTAGATACATATTTTAGAGAGCTAGAAACTTTTCAAAAGCTACCACAGTTTCTTCAAGAAGTATCTACAAACAGGTTTTTCTTCCCTGGAGAACAGATGGAAGCCTTGTTAGCAACTCTGCAAACTATGGTAGAAGCATACAGCTCTTAAAACTTTTTAGCAGTTAAGTTCAAAACAAACCACATTGGCAGAATCTTATTATTGACCTTACTTCTCTCTGACAAACAAAGAAGTACACATTTCACAGCCTTACACAAGCCCTACATGTTGGTATCTCCCATATTGGTAGTATTTTCCTTTGGCAGGTCCTGAAACTCAGATACACTGATTCAACACACTTCTTTAGGCAAAATTTTTCCAGTACTAGTGTCTTCTACTTGCCCGACATATCTGGATGTCTGTGATCTTCTTAGAAGAGTGCTGTATCATTTGCACTGAGTTAAACTTTGTATTTTCTGTCTTGGAAGTATCTGTTACCTGTTTTTCTGTTTATCTTGGTTTTCAGAGGTAGTGACCCTACATTTAAACCAAGCAGTTGATTGTTTCATTCCTTGAGAAAGGCTTTGGCCTACATATTTTAATGTCCTTTAATAAAGCTAATCTTGTAAATATCTGTCATTAAATAAAAACATACAGAAAAGCAAATTCCTTATATCAGTTTTTGTATTATTTATCCTTATTAAAATTACAATATGTAAATTAATAATGTATTGTAAAATTCAAAACAGAACTCACGATGTTTACAGAATCAATACACTAGCATTTCCCATATCTTTGTTTGATAGAAACAATCTCAGAAAGAGTTGTGGGAAATCTCATCAGCACCATGTCGCTTGTGGTCACATTCATTTGTGCAGTGACTGGCTTGGGGAGGCTGGCCCAGACACCCAGATGATGCACAAAATTCCAGTGGGTACCACTTCATAGAGCTTTAAAACAATCAAGTCATCTTGCTGCTTCCCAGGACAATGACATTTGGAAGGGCCACATTCACCCTCAGCAGAACTTGAGGGTGTCCTTGGCTCTGTTCTAAATCATGTTGGCTTCAAGGGATTTCATAAATCCTTTACACTGGAAGTGTATAAAATGATCTGGTAACACTCCTTGGATTCCCTCAAATGAAGATGCCTGGGAAAGCAGTGACACAAATCTGGTTATGTTGGCAGGGAAATTTACAAAGGATTAGACAACACAGTTTAAGTATGTACTGGACATTAGATCTGTACATTAAGTACCATTTTAAAAATTACATCCCATTTAATATGAAACTTTTGTTCTCCATTCTGTGAATGCATGTAAACTATACCTCATAAATCCTCTAAATTAATCATCTAGCCTAATTTAGGATCATGTGCTACATAGTCTATCAGATGGTCCTTTTAATTACTCTTAAAAAGAAACTTCCATACTTGTAAAGGTATTGAGGCTTGCAAGGCAGCTGAACTACCTAATTATGCTTATGGTGTTGCAGATGCAGAAGAGTTACATGTTTTGGAGAGCCCTTATTGCTCATTTATACAGCAACAGCTACTCTTTCTGCCTTGCCTTTTAGTACAGATCCAAATTAATTCCACAGTAGGATCTGGGAGGAAAGACGAAGGTATGTCTATCCCTTTCACTTCCAGGGCAAGAGAAGGAAGTGATGCATTAGAATGAGAATACCTAGGGTTTTTTCCTAGTAGATTCAGTAATACATAAGGAGTATTTTTAAATTTTAGTCTTTAAAAGGTAGGTATTAATCAGCAACCCTTCCAATTCCAGTTCTGTAAAAGCAATTTATAATTAAAAAAAAAAAAAAGGGTATGGATTAATAGCTGCTTCTGAAATTGATGTTGCTTGACTAGAAGTAATAATTCCATTGATGCATCTGCCATGCAGCACATTAAAATTTCCATTTAGCCTTTTTGCAGTGGAGATACATGATCTCATAGCAATACACCGAAGATGCTCAAACTGAACCGATCTTGGAACCAGACCTTCATTACAAATGTCTCTGTTTATTAATGACTGATCAGTGGATTTGTTTGTCTTTGCACTTTCAATTTTTGTCTAGTAAGAAAGCAACACATAAAAAACTTTTGTTGCATATAAGATGGACTAATAACGTTTCCTTTTAGAGGATGCAATGAAAGAAAAGCTATGTTTATATTTTGTAAAGAATGCAAAATTTACATTTAAGTTGGCAATATTGACATTTTCTTTAGTAAAGAATTTGATACATAATTGAGAATTCAAAATAACTGGGACTCAGAGAACCACAAAAAAAAAAATAAAAATCCTGGCGTATCTGGAAGACAAATGCTTCCGAATATTTGTATATATTCATACGCCTAACATAATACACCAGTGACTGAAATGAAAGCAGAAAAAACATTATTTTGGTCTGATACAGATAGCAATTCTTATATAGCCAAGCTATTCCCACAATTGTTACCATTTATTGTCATTTAAAAAGGGAAAAAGGCACATCAATCATTTATAAGTCTTACTACCCATTTCAACTAATTTCAAGTACCTCTCTCCAAGATAGTGCACAAAAAACTAGATAACATACTCCAAATTAACATTATTAACCTTGCAAAATTAAACAGGCAAAAGTTAGCAAATACATGAATTAATATTCCATATGCAGTCCCAGCGTTGTTTGTGTGTATCATCAATCTTTAATTATATAGTGACACCTTTCCGTTATCTCTAATGTTCCCTTAATTTAAGGATCATATAGTCAAAATTTTCCTGTTATTTCCCAGTTATCACAGTTTAGTTTTCTACATACTCAGCTTTATATATACTCAAGTTTGTAAACTTCATACCCTCAAAAAATCTTGACTATAGCTCAGTCACATAAAACTATGTGCTTCATCCAATTTATCAGAGAGTATCTGTGCTCTCTCAGTAGAGCACAGCTTTCCTGTTAAGTCATGATTGCAGTAAAGGGAGATCTATTAATAAGTGATTAAACTGTTTGCTTTTTAAAACTCCTCATAGTATGTAATGCATTTCCCAGTTCCTGGCTTTAAAAGAACAAACAAAATGAGCCTGCCAGCCTGCACCCATTTTTCTCTCTATGCCCATGTTTCACACACTGACATGCTTCACAAGCACAAAAGTATACCTTCATCCTCAATCCTTTTGCACATGTACCAGATGACAGTGCTGCGGTGATGCTGCAATGCTGCTTTCCAGACAGAGCAGACTGGGATATGCAGTCAGGAATTTTTGTAGCATACAAAGATGTTGATCAAGGCTCAAAGTTTCCAGAATATTGCACTAAGCCAAATTTCAGTGTTGTATTTTCTCTGTCATATATTCTTTGTTTCCATTACAAGATATGAAGCACATCAATTCACGTGCAAAAATCTTGGTGTTATTTGTAAGAAGTTTTATGGTCACGTTGGCAAATAAATCACTACTGAGTCTGAGCTCAGACATTTTGCTGTTTTATTTTTGTTCTTCTTTAGGAGAAAAATTTAGCATATAAAATTTAAATATTACTGTAGCTTCAATTGCCATTTTAATTTTTTATAACAGAGAGGAGGTTCAAACCTCAGAGACTGACCTCCCTTTAAAGTGTCTAAGTTCTGAAGATCTTCCTGCCCCATCTACAATCCTGACTGCTATTAAATAGCTGTATTGCAAATGAGCAACAGTGTAAATGCCCTGTGCAGACTAGTATCAAACTGTGCCTCATCCCCCTGCTCTCAACACTTAATACTATGCTCGGATTTTTAGGGCCCCTAATGACAAGAAAGACATTGAGGTATTTAGAGCATGTTCAGAGAAGGGCAACAGAACTGAGGAAGGGTTAGGAGCACAGGTCATATGAGGAGCAGTTGGGCGAGCTGTGGGTGTTTAACCCAAAGAAAACTTATAAATTCCTAAATTATCATCATATTCACCAGGATATGAAATTATGCTATTCAGGAAAACACCCCTAAAAATAACTTTGGAAAATATTCATCTCTGTGCTCACATTCAGATAAAGAAAGGGAAATGCACATAATTTATCAACCAAACTTGTGATCTTGGAGAAAAATTAAAAGAAAAAAAGGATTCTGATTTGTATAAGAAGTTGTTTAAGTCAGGATATCAATAAATACTACAACAGTATCATATTTTAGGCATCTGAGTAAATGCAAAATACCGTCTTTTAAAAACGATGAGCTGAGAAGACTGTCCAGCAGTCAGGCACTGAACCCCAGGCAGAAGAGATGAAACAGTAAAGGTGTAGAGCTTCAGTAACACTATCTACACAGATGTCTATGAAACAGATGTTTGGAAGACAAAGTAAATTGCTTCAAAAATAATTTGAAATATCACAAAACAATATTTTTCTCTATATATAGCTGAGGATAATATACATTAAAAAAAAGGGAAATTTGACTATTTTGATAATTTTCAAAACATCAGGAAGTACAGTTACTACCCACGTTTGAAGAGACTGCTGGCTGGAGAGGGAAAGAAAGAAGAAAGAGCAGTGCGAAAAATACCATGCTCAAGTCCATTTAAGAAATGGAGATTCAGCTTCAAAATTCTTTGAATGCAAGTTTCGTCAGTCTTTCAGAAGAGCTATCTTTTTGATGTTGGAAATTTGCCATTAGTCTTAAATGTAGCAGAAGTGAAAATAAAACAGTCAAAGAGTGAACATTCAGCTTATATCAATTGTTAGGAGTACTGACACAGAGAAGTTTACCTGTTTTGGTTTGCTGCTTGCACACAGATGAAGTTTAATTTATCTAATTCTTATCTTACCTAAATGAGCTTGTATCCATTTGCTGCATGTCACAGTTTTTCCAGGGAGTCACATAAAGAGATTCTCATTCTTGTTTAACTCCCAATGCACCTAAATCACCTTGCTCTTTTATTCAAAATTAGTGGATTTTTTTCCAAGATACGTAACTATCATGCTTTTAAAAATTTAGGGAAGGCAAAGCTAAGTGAAAAAAAAAAAAAAAAAAAAAAAAAAAACCAAAACCAAAAACAAAACCACCACCACCAACAAAAAAACAGACTAGAGAGATCTGTATTAAAAATTGTAGAACTGCAGTGTCAATAACTCAGCTTGTTGGTTTGCTTTTTGCCTTGCTTACCCATTTAGTCTTAAGATTTCACATTTGCTACTTCTCAATAATGCTCCAATTCTGATTATCTTTAATGATGCTATGCTATCTGCATACCTGCTGAAATTTTGTTCTGAGAACAAATATGATCCAGCAGTTTGGGGCAATCAACCAGTTACCACTTTCAACTGTTCAAAGTACACCTTCCCAGTGTAGGGTACATGCTATTTATAATGGCTCTTGAACTACCAGAGATTGAACTTCATATGGATACCATGTGGACTGACAGTAACAGATCTTCTCTGCTATAACACTCCTTCTCATTTCAAGAGTGTTCATAGAATTTGTTCCCTGATGGGCCTTTGCAGACTCCACACAAAAAAGCAGTGAGGGAAATTATAAGATTAAATTATGGCTACAATAATCAAAGGCTCCATCATAGTTGTATTTACAGGGACTTCACCAACATTATTAAACTAATGTCCAGGTTGGGGTGTGCTGTGGTTTAGGAATGGTATTCCCCAAT
>JAWWEU010000091.1:2988950-3009140 GCA_035583155.1 Acropternis orthonyx
TTGCAGTGGGCCCAAGAGGGGGATGAGTGAAGGATTGGGAGAAGATATTCTCTTGTCCTCCTCCCCCCCATGGGTAGCTGCCATTGTCGGTAAACCCCCAGAGATAGCAGTGCACATCAGAACAAGCTAACAACCTCAGCACTAGATTCAACACAACATTCAGAGAACCCGAGGTTACAGCGGAATACAGCCATACCAAGAACTCAGAGATAATAGCCGCCTTTTGGGTTAAGGTTGTGGACTTGCTAAGGAAGCTCAAACCGGCCACAGCCTTTGGGAGGAATTTATACCAACAAAACAGCAATATGTTATTCAACACACACCAAAGCCGTTTTAAGCCTAACCCACACATCTTCACACAAGAGCTGTTATTTCCCCCTGGCTCGAGCCACGTGTTAGGGGCCAAATTTGTCTTAGTTTGAAAGAGAAAACTAAGATATCTGGGGGCCAAGAGAGCAAACGACCCCACCCAATGAACCACACCAAGACTCACTGTAGATTTCAAATTAGGGAATAGGTTTAAATAGGTGAACGGTAAAAGGGCAAATGGGGGAAAATAACAGCTCCCAAACCAGTTCTAAGTATATATGTATAATTATATATGTATATATGTACACACACACGCACACAAACTGGGAACAACAAACGACTGAGCAGAACAAAGAGAACACAAAAAAAAAAACCTGGTTGGAACGTTCTGTAATACTTGTCATGGACAGTGGGTGACACTGTTGCGCTGTGGTGCAGCCACGCTGTTCCCTCAAACACCTCTTGGATGAAGTGGCAGGGCACCTGCTCGGGGCAGGCGGGACAGGTGGCAGGGAGTGGAGGCAGACCGGACCCTGTCTGGTTGGCAGCGGCTCCGATGGACTGGGCTGGGGCGTGTGGGACTGGTGCCTGCTCCGGCAGTGGGGCACAGGTGTCCAGCAGTGACAGCCTAGGAGCGGAGTGGGGGTCCGTGCACAGGGGGGTGGATGTCCGACCGTAGCCGCGGGCTAGGAGGGGAGTGGGATTGCAGGACAGAGCGCCTTGGCAGTGACCAGGCAGTAAGAAGGAGAAAACTGACCGGCTTGTCTCAGTGCCTCAGGATCCACAGGAAGGCTGCAGAGAGCAGCTCCAATGCAGCTGGGCACCTCGGACGGCTGTAGACCGTGGCTCCGAACACAGCGTTGACCAAACCGCGTGTGTCCAAAAACCAATCCAAAACTGAACGTAAAAGAGTCCCCTCCCTTCCTCTCTCCCCCCGGAAATTCTCCCTTCCCCCCAGCCCCTCCCCTCTGCTCCAGGCTCCACTCCCGGTCCGGGCGGGTGAGGGAAAGAGAAAATTCTCCAAACTTAAAACCGTGACACCAAATAGGGCTGTCATGGTTAAGGAATGGTACTCCCCAGTTCAGCGTCCCCACCAAGACACTTCCAATCATGTGCCACTCTCTCATTCCTCCACTTTTCAGCCTCCATTTCCCCTCTGTGGTGTGATGGACAGCAGAATTGGAGGCACAAAAAAGCAAAGATTACAGGCTGAGATAAGAACAATTTACTGGAAACAGCAAGGGTATAAGAAAAAATGAACAGTAGCAGCAACAATAGTAATGACAGAGGGTACAAAAAAAGAAATAATTCACACAAAGCCATCCTCGATAAGAGACAATACCATATGGCTCCCTCTGTCACATTTTTTTGATGGTAAGGAACCCATGCTCCCTGGAAGAGCATCTCTTTCCTCCTTACCCAGCTACAACATGAGGTGGTACAGAATAACCTGTCCTGTCACCCTCCTGGCTACTGCAAAAATTAACTCTGTCCTGGTTGAAACCAGGACAGGCTATTTCTATTTTGTTTTGTTTTGTTTTCTCCACAAGTCCACAAAAATCCTTTCACATGCATGTAGTGCCACAGCATTACTAGGTTTAAGAGACACAGTTTTCATATGGTATTATTTCATTTACCTATAGTGACTGCCAGCCACCAATGAAACATTTGATGGGTGTGTTGGAAGGGGCCATAAAGATTTGACCAAAGTTAAAGAGCAAAAACACTTGCTTTGCAAGACAGACTACAAATAGAGAAGCAGACTACTATTTCAAATATTTCCCTTTTATAAATCTAAGCACAAATTTTGTTTTTCTTACCCTGTGCATCATTGTGAAGTAAAGGCCTGTAAATAATAGGCAAATAACGTAAGTTTCTAGAAAGCGACAGATCCAAGGAAAAACTTTCAGGTTCCCTCTAGGCTTCTGCCTAGTGACTCAGGTGGAGGGATGTCCCTACAAAGCAGGATGAGGATTATGCTTATCTTTCCAAACTATACCCTTCCCCAGAAGCCTCTACAGGCTGGGGTATTTTCAAAGGGGAAAGGAGATATTTGTTTACTTTTCTTCTGCAGGGGAGCACATGCACACTCTTGCTTCTGTGATATCTTCATGAAAATCACATAAATTTTTGCTAGTTTATTTCTACATTTTTCTGTTGCTTATTGGAAACCATCAAGGCTGCAGGCCCTCTCCTGCCTCTTCTATCTCTTATACCTCCATTCTGGATCCTCTCCTGCACTGAGCTCCAGCTCCAAGAGGATTGATAGTCTAATTAATTAGACCATCTATCCCTCTCCCCTCATGTCTACCACAGCATCCTCTTAGGAAATATGTGTCATGGGTTTGAGTCCACTCAGACAAAATAGAAAGTAAAACTGTGGGTTTCTGTCTAGGACAAGTGTTGTGTTCACTACACTGAAATTTGAGATGTAGCATGGTCAGTTTCATGTCATCTGAGTTGTGGTTGTTGCCATTACAACTCTGCATGTCTGTACGTGCCCTTCAGCAGCCTTGCTGAAGCTGATTTCTGCATCCTGCAGGTACAGGCCAACTTTTGCTCAGTGTTCAGGGCTTTAGCAACACCCCTCTCAGCTATTGTCTCTCTTAGCAGAGTAAAACTCTTTTTTGAGATGGGAAGATGACCCCAAAACTTTTTTATAGTTTCTGAGAAATTGAAGATATTTTATTAGTCCTTATGGAAACACAGCCTTCATCTTAGAAAGGGTACAACATACAGTTGACTTTCCCATCTGTTAATTTTAATGACTGGAAAGTATGGAAGCTTTGATGTCACCTGTTTGTCCTCCTGACCCCTTATAGTGCTTTAGGTGTGGATTTGAGTGGTAGGATGCTTTCAGTTCTACTCTGAACGTAAACCATGCAAGTTGTCAAGTCTTTTCTTCTTCCATCAGTCAAAAACCACTCGATTTTTGAAGACCTGATACACATCCCTTCCCTACAGCAATTCAGCTGCACCACTCAGCTTGGCAGCATCTGCTGTACTGAGAGCACTCTCGATCCCACTATGTCATTGATGACAATATTAAAAAGTATTGATAGCAGAACAGACCCCTGATGCACACCACTTATTACTGAACTCCATTTCAACATTGAGCTGTTTGTTGACTGCAACACTTTGGATGCAGCAGTCCAGCCAATTCCTTATCCATCAAAAAGCCCATAAATCAAACTCTCTCCATTTTAGGGTCACAGCCTTACAGAACTATTTGTCCACCCGATCTTTTTCCTCTGGCTTAAGTAGACTGGTTCTGGGTTAAGACTGAAAATTTATTTTCTCGTATGATAGCAGTCTATTATATGAAGTCCACACATAGTTCATGCCTATAGTTCTTTATTCCATGGCTGAAACTCTGCTTTTGGTAGCATGCTGAACAGGGCTGAAATTAAGAGACAAGCTGTCAATTGCATTTCATCCTCTATAATTAGGGACTGAGAAATTCGATTTAAACCACATTATTTGTAAATAACATCAGATTTTACACATTTCTCTTCATTGAGGTGAGAGCATTTGAAAGATATGTGGATGTATCTTGTTGCATAGATATGTGATGTAAGGGAAATGGCTACCGTCCAGCATTAGCTCTGGAAAGCACACTCTGTGCAAATGAACTGAACTTTCATTATAGGAATTAGGGTTCCTAAAAGCTCAATTAGCTGCAGTGATGTATGTCACATTTCCTCAGCTGTGTACTGAGACCAGAAGGAGGGTTTAAACATTCAAGTTGAGAGAGAGAAAACCCAAGAAACTCCCTCCTCTCCTTACATCATTATTAATTTTTCTATTGTGCACTGATCATTTAAATTGGCACTCACTAATGCACCTGTTTGATACAGGGCAGCTTGGCAGATGCTCTGTAAAGCTCTTCACAGGAAGTGCATCTCATGTCTCTGCTGTTATAAGCATGATTGCCTCCGTTACTGTCAGCAATGCATAGTGTCGGCAGTTTCAGGAGATCATACTCTCTATATCCTCAATAATACATGAGGCCAGTTTCCTACTACTGACTAGTGGATGCAAACTTCCTTCACCATGCAACTGTCTGTGACTCTCCCTTTGCTTTATGACAACTTAAAATCAAAACCCTGGCTTTAAACTTCCTGACATTTGGCACCTTCAACACCAAGTGATGTCAAGTGTCAACTACTTCAAAAACTCATTTCTTTTTCAAATGTCACTCTTTGTTATGAAAATGTCTGCTCAAAGTGCAGCTTACACGTTATCCCATAGAGAAGGAAGACAAACTGCAAAAATCATAGGGTTGTATTTAATGATGAAACATAGGATTTTATAAAGGACAGTAAATTACACAGTGAAACCCCATTTTTTATGATTAGAGTAATCCTGCTAGACCCCAAACAACCCATGCTTGCTACATTTGCTAATATTAAACACAAACTTAATAAACTACAGGTTTTCTGTTTTGGTATGCCTTTACATTAATTGGTTCTCCCCCCAGATAAAATGCCCATTATGATTTGATGCAAGTCACACAGAGATTAAAATCTTTTAACTGGAGCGGAGCAAAACTGTAAGCTCAGATATTTCAGAAGCTAGTAACCAACAGCAAGATGCATGTGTATTGCAGAAACAGTTATACAACTTCCAGATGATATTTCCTCCCTTCCTTTAAACTTAGATTTTAATTTTCTTTTACTCTTCTTTTCTGCACTATCACAGGAAACAATTTCAAAATATATCACCACCACAGAGTGAGGATCCAACAAGTCTGAATGTGGAGTACCATTATGAGGTTGGTCTAGGTGAGACTCACTGCAGGTCCAAGAGAAGCAGAGCTGGTGAAAGACAGGTATATATGACTGCCTAATGCAGCAGTGAGAAACCAAACCTTGAACTTCAGAGGTAGGAGGTATGTGAGCGAAACTGAAGTGCTGACACAAAACCAGCAGCTGAATCTTTGTGACCATATTGTCAAGGAGTTACATCTGTAAGGTGGAGTAGTCAAAGAATGCAGATAAGGAAAATAAGTCCATCAAAAGAAAAAAATAGGGAGAAAAAGCAGGAGAGGATAACAAGGCAAATAGTTTCCAATTAAGGTTTAATTGCAAGTACCAGCGATGACCAGGCAATGGAGAGTTTGGTCACCTAGGGAAAGCAGGTCAAGGTGGAAAAAAGGCAGGAGGGTCCAGCAGCTGTTCTTGTCAGTAGAGCTTATGCTCTCAGGGACAACATTAGCCAATAGACCGTATGCAGGTTGCTTAATCACTTTCTCATTATTATTCCACTGTTGGTTTAATTGCAATAGAAAAAAGTCATGGGGGTTATTGCACTTGGATTAAAAATACTAAGTACCTGTACCCAGCTCTTCCAGTTAAAGCCCATTGCTGTTATGAAAAACACTTAGCTGTTCCCTACTACAAAGAGAAACAACAGTAAAAACAGGGTAAGCAACATCTGTGCTGTGAGTTATCAGCAGAAATGTAACAAAAGCCTCTCAGTCAATCAGCCTTGAGAGAAGAAAGAGTTTTGTGATTGTGTGATGCCTTATTATTTTGTGATTGTTTATGAACAGACAAGTTGCTTTCAGAATCAAGCCTGGCAAGTCTAACAGGTGAGAAATGGACTTCAGAACCGATCTGTTGAAAATATTTATGGCATAAAGCAGGACTGGTTCTCTACAGAAGCCACCCACACAAATCAGAACAGAGAAACGGCAAATAGTGAAAACTGGTTTACTCACAAACTTTTAAGTTGTGATTTTAAATTGACTTGCTGTGGCAGGAGAATTGTATTTAATTAACATGCATTCTTAGCCTTGCCTCTATGTGCTATATTTTCAGCGAGATAAGTTTTGAGTGACTGAGGCATTTAAAAGGAATTGATCAATTTTCAACAAACAGAGGTTTTTCTCTCCTTTCCCTCTCCACCTGCATGTTATGGAGCTTAAAATACTGAAATGCTGCACACAGAAATATGTTTTCACTCACTTGCCTGTCACACCACTCATGGTAAAACAATAGCACAGGATTTCAAAAACAGAGGCTTCATAATAGAACAGAGTGATTCTTAAAAATGTGTTTAATGCAGGAAAGATGTATGACTAACTCAGACATTACCGTCAGAGTAGACATTTGAAATTCGTTACAGGAAAAGAAAAGACAACAAGAAACCACACAAAGATTGGTAGGCAACATTAAGAAGGTAAGGTACAAGGCTTGCAGTGTACTAAAGAATAGTGCAAAACTGGCAACAGGCAACAAACATTCACATATTGTTGAGTCAAAAATTTGGCTTTTTTAAAACAAAATAGGCTGATCAGTGATTCTGATTTCATCAGTAATATGTTGGTCTTCAGGAATCATACAGCCAAAAGGTGATTACACAAGAATCAAAGTTAAACTCTTTTGAAGTAACATGATGTAACAAGAACTAGACTTTCTGCAGGACAGTCATTTGATTGGCCTTCTTTGAAATATCAAACTGGCATATCAGAACCTGGCTATCATCTTATCTGCAAAATAAATCCAGGATATCTTTCATGAGCAATGCAGCTAATAGATAATTCTTCAGAGAAATATTGTAAACATGTGCTTGCAAAGTATTTCTAAACAGTCTTTTCAAAAAGTATTGTTATATTGTTAGAGTAGTGCAGTATAACATCTGCAATTGCAACCAATGACAGGTAACTCAGAGATGACCACAGCTCCTCTTGAGGATGCCGTTCTGCCTCTCTCCCCTGGGCAAAAATCCCCTTTAATGTCACCAGAAGCTACAGTGAGGAGCTATGAACAGGTAGTCCCTCAGGAATTAATCTCTTCTCACTACGTGGGGAGCTGAGCATGGAAGTCTGCATGCAGCTACCAGAATATATCCCCAAGTACTCATTATGCAGTGGCTACTAACACATATTAAACATTTCTCATCTATGTTCCATGTAATATATAAGATAACACAGTTTCCATGCAGTAGGTAATGATTATATCAGAAGAACTGACATTATTAGCTAAGAAAATAAAACTGGTATATCAGTTACCACACCTGCATTTTTTTCCTCTATGCTATATTTCAGCTTGGTAAGAGGTAATTTATACCATAAAGCATGTTAATATGATCTTGTGATTTGAAAGAAAAACACTTTCTGCAAGTTTTCCGTATTAAAATAGCCATGTGCACAAAGAAGTGTTCATAGCATGACACCCAAAGCAATATGGAGTTAGTTTGATAGTATTTCCATTACAGCAAAACTATGAACTTCATTCACTATACTATGTAGTACAAATGAAGATTACTGGTACATACAGAAAAATCAGACAGGCAATCAGTTACAGACCTGGCAGTATTTTGAGAGGGAAATTTTTAGCTCTCTAAGGAATGATAAAGATAGCAGGAACTGCTTTTGGAAGGTCCAAAAAGATCTTTGAACGTTGTGTTTCTCATTATCTTATAAGCAGCCCACCTGCACAGGAAAATGTTGCACCAGGAGTTAACATCAAGGTCTGAAAATAGAAAAAAATCTACTAAAACTTAAGTGCAGCAGGCTCCACAGCATTGTATTTCTCATGAAATCTATAAAACATAGTTATATCACCATTGTAATGGTGACTTACTGGATAAACATATTAATGTTCACAAACAGATTCTGACAAATTTTTGAGTAAGGTTTAAATTCACACCTTTTGTACTTTTAGTTAGCATGATTTGATTATTTCTTATATCTTCGACCAGCAAGTAGCAGAGTATATTTACCAATTTAGATTGACTCCTTTAATGCATTATGCTAACACTGCTTTGAAATGACAAAAACTCTACTTGAAACAAATGTTTTTATAGTGAGAAAGAGATCTTCAATGAGAAACACCTTTTTACACTATTAACAAAATCTCCCCACTAGATAAAAAGGTAAAATAAATAAATAGCTTAGAGAAAGGGAATGTTGCCTAGGTTTGCTCTTTTATGCTCCCCTGGCAGATGCTAGTCTCCTCAACACGTGAAGTTGGCTAAGCAGGGTTGTTTTTCTTCTTTTTGCTTGGGCTGTGACTGAGATCTTGTTTCAGTTCATGGTATTGCATCTGTTTAAACACAAAGTTCAGAAAGAAAGCCGTCAGGTGGTGCTTCCTAGAAGAAAACAGAAGATCCATTTTTTTATCCCCAAGGTAAAAAAAAAGAAAAAGAAAACCTTCTCCCTAAAAACGACACAGGATTTGCAGATGTGATTCAACAACAGAATGACAGATCTAGGGTAAGAAGGAAAACCATTAGGAAAATCCTGCCAGGAAATAACAGTGTGCACTGATGTAAGCTTTGAAAAGACTATTCTTTTTTCGTTTTTTCCACAAGCTCTTACAAACAATAAACAGTATCCTCTTGACTGAGCAGGATGAATATTCCTCATAATGCATCTTAAAAACTTGCTTATTTCCAAATACCTATGACAGAGGATATTAGATTCAGAGAAGGTATGTGCACTCCTACCTCCTACTTATACTACATCTGAACTGAAACTAGGAGTACAGTAGGTCTACAGTCTTTGTGATACCAGAGGCCATTTATGTGCCTGATGTTATTGTAAAGCTTGCATCCTCTCAGAAGATTACATACTGCACCACAAAAGCTTGTAATTCACAACCACCTTTTTTTTTTTTTTCTTTTTTTTTCAGGAGTTTATGAGTGGAGTTGAACTGTGGCCACAGCAAAAGCTTTCACCCCAGAAAAGAAAGGGCCAAAGTGGTCTCAGAGTGCTGTCATGAGACACTTGGCAATGCTGCTTGCTACTGCGTCTTCCATCATTCGGCCTTCCTTTTCCTTCTCTGCATGTCCTGAAAGCCTCAGTTCCAGCATTTCTACATAGCGCCTTATACCAGTCAGCTTCACACTGTGCTGGAGGCTGTTTAATACAAGCTTTGGCATCTGCTATTGTCTCAGAAACACTTGTATTTTTACTGTCCTAAGTATCCTCAGAAACACAACCAAGGTAGTACCTACTTTCTCCCTGGAAAAAGGTCTAGCAGCCTACTAATGATTCATGGACTATCCCCAGCTTGAGTTTGCAGTTTTATTGTGCCAAACAGTATAATACTGAATCAAATTAACTGCTCTAAAAATTTGTTAAAAAAACACCCAGAAAGAACACTAAAAAATTATATACACACCACTTGCACATCTGAAGGAACTCTGGATAGAAAGTCAAATAGCTCATTGTTATCAATTGCATATGGATTTCTAATCTTCTTTGTAAATTTATTGATGCCTGCAGAAGGGAAAGTTCAAATATAACTATCATAATTTTAAAAAAAATGTATTTTTGGCACAGTTTTAAAAAAGACTTTAGGATCCATTTTGAAGTCTGACATCAACAATCAAAGGATGAAAGAACTGCAAATGCAGACTACAAAGTAAAACCTGCTGCCATGATGTGTGTTCGCTCTGTCTGAAAATGTAAAAGTTCAAGATGTGTTTTCGAATTCATTCAATACATTTTTTTTTTGGAAAGCACCAGGTGCCATGACTATTAAGAGGAGGTTGGAAAAAGGAGAGGAATAAGAGTACTAAATTTCTGTACTGGAGAGGATGAGAGAAACTGGCTTAATTGCAGGATAGAACATTCATGAAAGATTCAGGAGATTCAAGGAAAATCTTCTTTGTGGTAAGGACAATGAAGCACATGGGAAGCAGGGAAGTCTGCACCGTGTGAAGGCTTCAAAGGAGTTTGCACAAACATCTGTCTGAGAATGACAGATATTGATGAGCTGAAGGCAGTGCAGAGAAGAGAGATGTCTCCCTTAGATATCATGGTCATATAACGCTATTTAATGCATTTAATGGCCATATAATGACAATTAGTGTTCAGAAGCATCAAGGAAAATCCTCTCCAGACTAAGCAGAAAGAAGGCTTTTAAATTAGACTTATATTCTTATCATAACATACCTAGTCAGACTCATAGACTTTTTGAGAACCTGGTTTTGTAAGTTCTGGGAATACACATCTAAAACATAGGCAGGAAGAGTACAAACTGCATAGACTCTCATGTGAGCAGGAAAAAGCCAGGACAGCATTAAAAATGTGCCTTTCTCTGTAATTTATCCAGGCTGTATTAGGTATAAGATAATACAGTTTATCTTCCATGAAGTCCTTGGTGCCCAGACCTTTCAGAAAGCTTTAGCACGGACATATGGCCTTGGGATAGGACATGTGAGTTTCAGTCCTGACAAAACCCACAGCTTTCCACTGCATGAATTCTCAGTTCTGTGGTGTAGATAGGAGTGCTGCCATCCCTTTATCTGGTGATTGAACAGTGAGTATTCAGAAGGAATATCTGAAGTTCAACACCTTTAAGAAGATGCTTTGCATCAGCAAGTGACTGAGAAATTCAAAGTCAACCCCACTGTTCATTGCATGTGGACCACCCACAGGTGAATTCAGGAGCTAATATGGTTTAACTTTGCCACATCTGATAAAATAAAATACCAGTCATCCCGTGAAAATAAATGCATGAATAAATCTGATCAAGGCTTGAGAAAGGAAAAGCATTGCACAGATGAGATGAGACACTACATGGGAAGCAGAATAGAACAAGGGGATTGATCTTTTCCAAAAGCTTGAAAATTTTCTGATTATAATAATTATCTTTATACTTTTTCCTCATAAACAGCTGTAGCTGTTACCAGGACTCTGCACATCATCAAATGAGATTAGGATGGAGAGGTGATTTCTGTTTCATCCCACCTAACACACCACATCTTCAAGGACCAGCAGTCTTCATGGCCAGGAGGCAAAGCATGGAGAATCTCTCACCAGGGCAGGCTGAAAGAGGCAGTCCCTATGGATTCAAAGAAGAAAGACAGCTATACAAAAGATGAACCATAACATGGAGGAATTTTCATTTAAAACTTCTGCCTTCCCAAAGAGTGAAATGGACAAATGCTGCTACAGACCAGTGCAAGCATTACTATGGAAAACGGTCAGAAAACAGAGGCTTCCGAGGTTTCCAAGTGCAGGATGGATGAATGGGATGAAGAAATGTATATACGTGGGAGAGGATAGAAACACATTAGGAGAAGACAGGCACATGTTTGGAATGCTGCAGTTTTTGAAGGGACAGATGCTTAGAGCTATGCTCAGCATAAGACAGCAATGCATTTCACCCTGAGAAAGTTTGGACTTTGGGAGCTGTAGCTATGCAGCGCTCTGCTGGTCTCTTGGCACAATGCAAGAGAAACAGGTTACTAATGAAGGGATCCACACACGCTTGCTGAATAAGAAGGCAGCTAAACTGAAATGCAGGAGAAAAACATGGAGTTGAAATCTCTAGTGCACAAAAGGCCTTGAAGACATATCTAGGTAGATTATAAAACTTGAGGGCAAGTAGGGAAGAGATGGAAGGAGTGTAAGGTACATTTATAATAATTTGTGCTTATGCTTTCCATCCGTGGTTTCGGAGGTTTGGGAAACAGAGAATATTTCTGTGGGAGTGTGACCCTTCTTGGGGTCATGAGGTTTTTAAAGAACAGTCCTAGCTCTATAGGTTTGTGGGTCTTGGAGGAGTATTGTAATCTCAGATTCTTGCATCAAACAAAGGGGATATAAGAAAGCAAGATGTCAGAACTGTCTAGAAAATGACAGAAAAAGGACCTAGACCAAGTACTTCAAACTTCACATGTATGTTCCAGGAAGAACGAAATTTTGGGAACAAACTAAGAGTTTGTGTTACATCTAAGTGATACAGGGAATGTGAGGCAGAACTAAAACTCCCAAGGCAGGAAAAGAAAGGAAACCCATATGCTTGCTTCTGTTAGTTCTGTAGAAACACTTTTGCTCATATCCTCTTTATTGTTTCTGCTCCATTGTATATATTCTGCTATGATTATTTGTGAAAACACTCTAAGAAAATTACTAATACTGACTGACAAATAAAAAATTAATGTTTTTGAGTCAGTTAGATGTTTTCATGCTGTCTCCTGAATTCAGAAGTTTTTTACAAAAGTGTCATTGATGTTGTTTCTTCAGAAAGAAAGTCTAGCCACAGATTTAACTATGGTCTTCACAAGTCTGTGGTACTGAGTAAGAGTAGAGCTGCTACTGGTATAAGATGTATGAAAAGGTGTAGAAATGAAAACCCAGAGCATTATTTACAACAGATGGGAGAACAGTAGCTTTTTTAAATCAGTATAAATGATTGATATAGGGACAAATAGTGACAGGCTAGATCAATCCACCTCCCCTCCCCCTCCCCCCCAGTTTCCATTCCTTATCAACCAGACAAATACTGCCTATTCCTTTCTGTCCAACCAAAGGTGACCCCTTAAACAGGTTTCTTGTTGCTATGTTTACATACCCTTTCACAAGATAAAGTACTGCAATAAAAGAAGCATATTGTCTTAAATGCACTACACAGATAGAAAAGCCCTGTTTGTATATGTGGTGAAAATAAATCAGAGTGATATCTAGACAAAGCTACACTTTGATATATGAAGAATCCTCATGGCTACATGTTCTTAGTATGATGAAGTCTAGAATGCCAGTCAAGAAAAATGCATTTTGCAGATGGGCCTACTTCTTTACACTGTTGAGATTTTTAACTGACCTGCTTATTTCCATCATGGGGCAGCTTCATGACCTTAAATATAGAAAGTACTGACAAAGTAAATCTTCCCTTAAAAAAGAGGGATTTTTAAAGTAGTGCAGACAATTTAAAAAGGCTTTACTTACCCCAGAAAAGGACAATGGATCTCAGTGAAATGAAATACAGGATGACAGTGAACACAGAGAGGGCAACAATTGCCAGCCAGCTAAGGAATGGGACAGTCCAGTTGAATGTACTAGAAGAATAATTAATAGAAGTCAGAACTGAGGTCAGCCAACAGAGCCAATAAAAGAGCAAATAATGGGCGGGACAGTGGCAGAAGTGCCAGTTTCCATCAGGGTGAACAAACTAAGTCTACAAATTAATACATGGATGTTGGATGTCAGGGAGAGCCTGAGCATGGAACTAGGGTTAGTGGAAATGAAAGGAGGTCCTTATTTCATCCCCTTGCCTGCTGTAATGGCACCTCTCCCAGCCCAAAAGTGCACAACTGCCAGGTGGCATAAGGTAAAGTACATTGCAGAAAAAGCACAGGAAAGTTTATCTACCATTTAAAATAAAATAAAATATGAAACAAGTAAAGCTTATTTATCCATGGACAAAGGAAGAAGTTTTGGGATCCCATCAGAGTTTCAAACAGTAATAGATTAAAACACATTACTAAGGGTCCCAAACTCTACTTTGTGAAAAAACACTGCTGGTCATCTCATTCTGCAGAGGTTGGGGGTGTGAGGAAGGGAAAGTTATTTGGTCTTGAAACAGTGTGCTGTGGCTCTCCAACCTCTGTGTGCAAGAAAGAGAGAAAGGCTAGATGATCAATTTATATGTAAGTCCCACAGGGAATGCTGGTTAAGGAAACTTGGCTCAATGGGTTTGTTCCATGGAGGCATCACCATGTCAAAAGTGTTGCATGACATTTATCCAGATGGAAAGTGTGGCTCTGGCTGTAAATAGCCTCATGATACTCTTCAAAGTATTCCTACTAACTACATCAGTGATCAATGTGATTACATTGTTTTGGCTTCTCTAGCTGAGTAATTGCAATTATCTGAATTGCTAGCCATATTTTTCATAATGAGTTCTGGCTTCCTGTGTTTATTTGTCTTCTTTGCTAGCAATTTTGACAGGTCTCCAGAATGAACATTGTGCTGGTGTCAAGTTGTGTGGGATCGCTCCTTTTATCCTCAGGGGACACCTGTTTTTTTTCCCTCTTCTGTATGCCTTTGGGATGAACAGAAGGTTGAGGGTCTGCTCATGTTCCTGTGACTCGGCTTTATGCAATGGATCACAGACATGCTATGTGTGGGAGCACTGGCTCCTCACTTAGCAAACCTCCTTATGTGCTGTGTTAGCACAACATTCAGTGCAGGTTTCCCATTATAGTTGTAGGAACAAATCCCAAGGATTTGTAGTCTTGCTCAGTTTAGAAAATTCTGTTGCTCTCATCTGGTATGTAATAGAACAAACCCTCCTTCCAAAATTCACAATTAAAAAAATTTAATCATCAGGACACATTCCTCAAATAGCCTTTTGATAAAAGACTTTTTTTTCAGAGGCAGGCTCATTTTTTTGACTGAAAAACCTGTGCCATACAATATGCTTGCACCTGCCTCTGCTGCTGTGAACACAGCCTGCCTGGAAGTGTCCCTGTGGGAATGTTTTCCAGGCTTTTTTATTAAGGACTTTGCTCTTAAACCAATAAATGGCAACCTCCTCTTCATCAAGGCAGAACACAACAGATGAGAGAAGATCCTCAGGATTCCTGCAGACTGACCTCCACCCAAGACATCAGTTTCCTAAAATTCACTTTCAGAAGTGAATCAAGTGGTGGTGAGATGCTCTTGGCTTTTGAGGCACAGAAAGTCAAGTCAATTCTGTCCCTGCTTTGCAGCTGACAGCTGGAAGGCATCTTTCTGGAACCTGTCTCGTCAAATAATGAACCTTGTGCTGCTGTTCACTGACCATGTCAGAAATACACCAAATGTTCTTCAGTAAACACCAGAACATCTCTCTCTTAGCACCTAGATTTGCTGGCAATTCTTATCTATCATGTGTTAGGTATTACAAATTACAAATACTCTAGAAAGAAAAGTTTTGCTAAGTCACATAAATACAACTTCCAGCAAGTGAACATATGCATGTTGTTAAAATGCATATGTTATTTCCTTTATCAAAACTGCATTTTTCTTTATTATTTTTAAATAACCACTGTTAGACCTCTCAACAAGATTCTGGTTTACTTAAAAAACTTTGTACTGATTTTTTTCTCCAATTAATATAATTCTAAATTCCGGAATTAGTATTATAGGATTTTTCATTGACTGAAGGCCTCCACAAAACAAAGTAAATATAGATGCATTTGAAAGATGGACATTCCAGAACTGGAGTCACCTGAAATAGGCAAATAAAGGCCTAACATTTTGTACCTCTGCATGGAAAAGATATGAATAGTATTGGAGAGCAATCCTGCACTTGTGTCAACACTTACTTCCTGATCCTTTCACCAAATGAAGCAATTTCATCAAGGATATTCTGAACAGTGACACACACCTCCTGGATGGCATAAAGTCTATTCATAAACCCTTTTCTTCCACCTTCCTAAAGAAAAGAATAGAAATAGTTGAATAAAAAAATTTCCGACTGTAGGAAAAGGATTGTGTATTCATCAGTTAAGTTTCAAAAGTGTCCATGTTACAGATTAATCTAAAAGGAATTGTTAAAACCTGGCAGCTGGAAAGAGTTTTCTTATCCTTTAGGAGATCCTTATTGGCAATACATATGGTTTACTATATATGTTGAGCTCCACACAATTTTGTTTGTCACTGCATTAGTTTCTAAATATATATTTCAACAAGCCAGGTCTCAGGTTTTAAACACACTGAAGGTGCCAATTTTGTATCTTGTGTGCTCTTTTAAGTGATAAGAGCCATAAGGTAGAACAAGAGAGCTTTGTTGAAATGTATCTTGCACTGATATAGGCACCAGGAAAATAAACATTCCTGGTGGAAGACTCTGAGTGAGAAACCAGAAAGACCTCGTCTCATATAGACACAATTCCCTCTGCCTCCAATTTGTGTTTGTCAGACACACCTGTGCACTCCGTCATCATCTACTCTAGCTTGGCTGGTAAGCAATGCTCCTTGTCTTTCTCTCACTTCTGCTTACTAGTATTCAGGAGCTGCAACACATGAAATGTATGGTAGATGTAACTCCAACTGCATTTACAATTCAAATTAGTGCAACCTGAAAGCATATAAAATGCCAGCCACAGAAAAAATGAAAGATGAAAGGGAGGTGTCATTGTAGGAATTAATTTAATTACCTCCTTTATTGTTCAGGTTTCACTATTAGGACTTTTATTTACAAAGTCATCAACTTATGGCAATGTAAAAGCCTAAAAGTATTTTCATTTTTACTCAATTTTTCAAGATCATTTGTGTCCCTAAAAATGTGGAAGCTCTTTCAAAAACAGAGTAACCAGTTGCATTCCAAAAGCGGCAACCATCCTCAGTAAGTCATATTCTAGGGTCTTTGATAGATTTGCCATCAGTGAATGTTGTTCCTCTTTCTGTCAACCTGAGCAGACTTTGCCTTCTAGAAGAACTCAACAAGGTGTTGCCCAGGTACATCAATGCACTCCCTGGACCATTCCTTGAACAGGCTTCCTTCCATTTTGAAAACCTCTTTTTTCCCCCCAAAATATTCTGCTATCTCTAAACCCAGAGAGGTTGCAACATCAAATCCACTCAGGCCAAACAGCACTTTCAAAACAATGCTGTGTTAGATAGGATTAAAATGAAGCACCACCATGAAAAAAAATTAGTTTCTCTTCATTTTTTTCCAGACTACAGATAAGCCAAATGGTTATGTTCAACATTTCCATTGTGTTGATGCCATATTACCCTATCTAGTTTGAATGTGACTGCTGAAAATAAGAAATGGAAAGAAAATCTTTCACTAGTGGAAAAGTATTTCCTTTTAAAAAGTTTAACATTTTGTTTTGATTGAACATAATCATCATAAAGCACAAGATGCAAAAGTCTCTGTCATTGACTTTAAAGTTGAGCATCTAAGAAATTAGCATACATTACATTTAATTTTTCTTTTCTTCTCCTGATGCTTAACTAGCAAACAGTATATTGTTTCACTTATTTAGTTGACATTTTTGCTGTCTTAAACCAGATTGGAAGAAAGCATCATTTAACATTTAATCATCTGAAATCACCTTAACAACACTGGTTCTGCTTGTCAAGATTACTTGTGAAGATGTTGAAAATATTTAGCTACAGAACACAGATTGTCTAAAAATAAACAATTGTGAGAGAGCAAACAGATAGACATGGCAAAACTACTTTCAGTGACTGAGTGTAATTTATCAAGCAAGTACTTCAGATAAAGGAAAACCTCCAGTTTCTCAGGCAGTGTGAAAGAGCTTACGTTCTCATTTAAGATTAATAATTACTATATCAGAAAGAAATGTTTTTGTTTTCTGAGAATGACCATAACTACAACCAGTTATATCAACTGCATCTAGTGCTGCACAGCAAAGTAGTCATCTATGTAAGTTATTTCCTTAATATTTTCTGCATTCTTGAAGCCTTGACAATGACAGCATTGCCCTCAGGTATACATCTTCTGGGGAGGCGGAGCATGTATGCAGTATGCTTCA
Source organism: Acropternis orthonyx (assembly GCA_035583155.1). Lineage (NCBI taxonomy): Eukaryota > Metazoa > Chordata > Aves > Passeriformes > Rhinocryptidae > Acropternis > Acropternis orthonyx. Next base: position 3,006,492 of record JAWWEU010000091.1, read on the forward strand.
TTTGCCATCAGAAAATAAGTACCTGCTCTATTCCTTCATGTAAAACACATACTTCCGGTACTGGAGAAATATGAAAGCTATGTTTTCTTGTATACCAGAAGTAAACAATAGGTCACACAGGAACCACAGGTATTTTTCTGTTTTGCAAATATGCATACACTTTGCTTCTTCAGTTTTATTTAACAGATTCTGCCCTCTCTGTCAAGTTAACCTGTGTGAGAGAATAAATATTTCTCTATAACAAAACCAGTATTGACTGACATCTCCAGAACTCAACTGGGGTTACATTCAGAAGTCCTGAGGCTGTTGTAATTTACAAATATTTTACAGGGCAAGTTTGTACCTTTGTTTAGGAATGGCATTCCGCAATTTAGTGCTCCCACTGAAACTCTAAACCATGCTGTCACTCATTCCTCTTCTCTCTCCCCACTGTGTCAAGGTGGAGAGGAGAACTTGAGGCACAAAAGGCAAAGATCACAGATTGATACAAGAACAATTTATTAGAAATAACAATGAGATAAAAAACCCAACAGTAACAACAAAAATATTAGAAACAAAAGTGTATGAAGGAGAGTGATTCACATGCAAAATGTGAATCCACCACAAAGCCTGACCCAAGTGCAGCCACGCCACTCCAACCACTTCCACTGGCTCAGAACCAGTGTTACCCAACTGCTCCCTGCAGGTTGGCCATACTCACTCTTGGCTGCTGCAAAAATTAACCCTGTCCTGGCCAGAACAAGGGCAGTTTGAAAATACATCAGTTTTAAATCATTCCCCACAAAACCTCCAAAGACAGGAAGAGATGGAGAAAGGATCGCTATTTCCACCTCCCTGCACTTTCTGAGCTTAAAGGAGCTTTGTTGACATACTCCAAGGCAGGATTATTAAAAACAGTGCAGGAAAGAGAAAGCAGTCAGAATGATCATGGTTCATCTTTGCTTGAACTAATTCCACATGCGCCACAACTATTAGTTCTTTTTTATTTCCTGCTCCAAAGATTTGTGGAAAAAATAATCTAGGCTAGGGAAAAGCTGCACTTATTTTCTTTCAGCAAGATGCTGTGTTAGCAGATACAATACATGAGCAACCTTGAGTAAACAAAGGTTCTTAACAATCCATTTTTCAAACATTACTGGCCTTTCCTTTCTAAAGAAAGATGAACTGTGACAGGAATCAATTTCCTTGTTTGCATGACTACAATTGCCAAGTTTATGAAATAATTATCACTTAAATAGTTGATAAAATGTTTTATATAAAGCTATGAATAGCTTTATTACTATTTGATTTATTTGCTTGTTTGCAGTAGGCTTAATGTATCTGAAAACCTAGATGTTTGCTAGGGGATGGCTTTAAGCACAAACTGTGAAGGCAAAGTCAAATTGATGTTGATAGTGTGATTTGAATTTAAAAAAGAGAATGAACCCAAAGTACAGACAGACCACATCCTCCCCCTCTTTCATAAGAAATTGTAGATTAACGATTGATATGCTCTTTGGCCAATAATACTAGTTAACATGTGCATACTGATTTTCAGCCATAACCATATTTTACATTTTGTAAAACCAAAGCAAAACCAAGTAAATTACTCGCTGTAGACTGTGTGGAGGCAGTTCACATGAAAACCTGAATACAACCCAAGTTGTGTGAGTCTCTTTATTCAGCAGACTCTGTTTCCAATCCCATAACATAAAAAGGTCACTTATGTAAGGATTATATATCTGACTCCAAATTCTCTTGTCTCCAAATTAAAGTGCATTTCTAAAACCAACCTGTCAAAAGATTGGAAAAACAGAAGAAATAAACATGCCACACTTGAAAGTAACCTATGATAAAGGTAATGGATTTAAGCCAGGGGAAAAAGAAAAGCTTTAAGTACAAAGTGTAAAACTCTGAACATTTTATGGTGGATAACTGTCCTACTAATAACTGCTTGTTTGGAGAGAAAGGCACAGATCATAAAAACAAAGCAGTAGGAGAGTTCCAAAAACAGAAATAAGTGTTAAAATTGTTCAAGATGCTGTTTGGGAGAAAGGCTCCAGATGGATCTCCCAAAAATAACCCTCATTGCGCAATCTGGTATGAAAGAGCACCTCTGCACAAACCACAGGAACCAAGGCAAAGACTTGCAATAGGTACAGAGAGAGGATACAAAGTCACCACTGAGAGCAAGCACACCACTTTGGTATGCCGTAAGTGCAACGTCCTGTCACTTGGCCTCCAGAAGGCGCATGAACTCTACTTTGCTTGTGTCATACTGGACTACCTGTGGCCACAAAAGCAAAGGCCTGCTGTTATCAGTGAGGAACCCCTCTAAATGCCCCTTGACTTTTAGTAACAAGCCTATAAATCTCTATTGCTTGAACAGAAGAATACTACTTCCATGAGGAAACTCTTCAGAATATTTCAACTAATAACTGATGTCCAAAGTAGAACCCATAAATAGGCACCCAAGTAAATCCCCAGTCTCACTTATGCACGGAGCTGCAATACCCTGGCATATCTCTCCTTGGAGACTGATAAAATAGATCCAGAAGTGTTGGTAGGAAATGTATCAGTTCTTCACTGGTAGTGTGAGAAAAATTTCTCTTTTTATTAAATTTAGGAAAATGACAGAGTCCATGGAGCAAAGAAAAATAACAAGTAGGA
>JAWWEU010000091.1:3009240-3019279 GCA_035583155.1 Acropternis orthonyx
ATGTCCGTTTTCCCTGATCCCGTCCGCATGGGTCCCTGATGCCAGCTCCAGATTGGATCAGGCATCTTACAACTCCATGATACGCCTTTATAGGTTAGTAAAAAATCAGAATAATAATAAAACCCCCAAAAGTATACCTCTGGGCTAGTGTTCTTTGTTTAAGTCATTTGCTTGTAATAAACCTGCCTATTTATTTCTCATAGTAGGAGTCATTAACATCTTCCAGGAAGAGCATGCAGGTAGAGACTATGGAATACTGGCCCATGGTCTGGCCACTGCTCAAAACCCCACCTCAGCAATTACCTTCCAGACTCTGACTACTGCTTTCTGGCAAGCTCACTAACAAGAAGGTAATAAGCTGGAAATTAAACTCCAAACAAAATTCTCCCTTTCCTCCCACCCCCTCAGGTGAGAGAGGGACCAAGGCAGAGACTATGGGTCAAGATAACAATTTACCGAAAAAAAACAGCAACAGGACGAGAAATTAACAGAAATAGCAATGAGATTACTAACAAAAATATACAAAAGAGAGGGTGATTTAATCACAAAAAGGTGCTCACCACCTTCACTCAGTCTTGCGTGGCTGCTGAGGCAAAGACAAGATGTTTCTGCAGCTGGCAGTGACACACAGCTATTCCTGACACAAAGACAACATGGTGGACTTTTCCACAGCTGGTATTTTCTCTCCCTGAGGCTGAGCCAACAAAAAACAATGACAGACAAACCAACAAAAGCCATATTGTCTGCACTGTGCTGCATCTCTCTGACTGGCCTGACTTGACTCCACATGGCTTCACCCAGCTCTGTGCTGTTCCTTTCAACTCATCACTGCTGGCTTGGCTCAGCTCCCTTCAGTTTGGGTGGGACTAAGCTGGGCTTGGACTTGCCTCCAGTGCTCCATTCTCCACGGCTTCTTCCTGCACGGGTGCCTTGGCATGCATGCACTCCACTGGGCTCAGCTGCATTTGCCACTTGTAATCATGTTCTTCCTGAGGTATGGGAAGGGATGGGTGGTGTCAGGAGAAGGACAGAGTCCACAGGACTGGTCCTGGAAACTTTCAGGAGGAATCAATGGAACAAAATGGTACACTTCAGTTGCGAACTCACCTTTTTCTTTCTCCCTTCACAACATTCAGCAATGACAAGCACGGGCAGTACAGAATAGCAACCATGCCCAATAGCTCAAAACTCTGCTCCTTCTCTGCAACCAAGACATAAGCCGATACTATTCCAGCTCTGGAGACATTTGATCTCCTTAAAGTCTTCTGAATCTCTATCAAAAGGCTTCAGATCTGGTGATGCATACATGGATAAGTTATTATTTTACTATTTTATCATATTCTTATGTAAATATTTTTTACCTGAGCACAGACAACCATCATGAGATTGTTACCATAAAACTGACTGTGGGAGTGAGATCATGAGGTAAAGCTGAAAGATCTATAGGACCTGGAAAGGTGCCTGGGGTGACTTGAAAGTGGCCAACTCCATTACAATCTATAATGAATGGAGAGAGTTATTTTCGCTGTTGTTCCCTCTTGAAGTCTGTCACTTGTGCAACACTACAACATTATTCCTGACTATTTTGAAATTGAAAAAGTGTAGGAAGGCTCTTGGAGATATTACAAACTTTCATTGGGACCTTAAAGACTTAGAAGTTTCCACCCTTCCAGTAAGCCAGCTCCTAAGTCTCGAGACTTTCATTTTTTTAAAAAATAGTGACAGTTGGCATGACAGGCAGACAGGTACTAGCATATGTTTTCTCCTCAGCATCAGCAAAATAAAAGGCCTGTTTGGTACCTCCTTCCACCCTGAAGAGGAAGAGCAGAAGGCAGCTTCCATAATGTGCTGGCACCATTTCACACTGGACATTGAATCCCTGGGTTACGTAGATAGCCAGAACTGAGCTTTTAAACTTTGGTCTTTAACTTTGTCCATATTACCTGGCACTACACCTTCAGTGACCACATTTTTCAGACAGTATCATCTGTTTACAAATGTTCAATATGTCTTCTCTAAAGTCTACCTGCTAACATTGGTCTTCATGTGTACAGGGTAATGAGGTATGAAAATAACTGCTCATGCCTAAATGGAAATCAGGTTGAGGATTTTAGAATATGGAGAAAACTACATAATAATTAGAAGAGTAGGGTTTTGCAGAAAGAAATTATATTTGCGATCATGATTATTAAAAAAAGAAAGCAATAAACTGCTATTGCTTAATAAGCATTCCATATTTAAAACAGTAAAACTTTGGCAAAATCAAAACATGTGGATGAAAACACTGAAGACTCACTGTTTATGAAGACATCACACCTGTGAGCATGAATAGGTTACCCTGCCTTAGCAGGGGGGTGTGACTAGATATCTCCAGAGGACCCTTCCAGCCCTAACATTTCTGTGACTCTTTGTGAATATTACAACAATCTTTTCTTCCTCAAACATACATTGAGAGTTGATAAAAATAATTTTGAACCTTCTGTGACTTTTTGGCACTACCACCTATGTAATGAATTAGACTTCTTCATGTGCAATGAACTGCTGCAGTGTTCAGGGGAGGAAAAGTCAAGTGCTACAGTAATAATTCTAGGTAAAAAGAAGATATTGCAAGCTTCCCATAGAGTAGAGAAATAACACTGTAATGGCAATTCTTAGGTAAACTGTTGTTAAAGTGAGATATTTTTGCTAGCGATTTTTATTTTCTCTCCCTATCACATTCCACAGTGTTGCCCAAGTGCTCTTTAAATATGTTCCTTCCTGATCTCTCCTTCACTACACATTTTAATACTGTAAAGAAAGCACTCCATATAAAAGACAGAAACATGAAGGCAATAGAGCCAGTTTACAGACTGGTGTGCCAATTCACTGAAGAGCCATCTAGTGTGGGGAAACAAAAATTTTCTTTGCATATCCTTTTTGACTAATGCTATATAACCTTTATGAGGTGTTAATTTCATACATACTCTAAGCAGATACGTTACTTGAAAGCGTAGAAACTTGTTTGTTCATGGTGATAGATTCAAGGGCAAAAAGTCAACAATTACAAATTTCGTCATGCCTTTCTTGGCTTTATTGAGGAAGGAAACCTCTAGATCTAAGGCATAGTGGTGTTAAGCATTGGGATGATGAGAATACACCAAATTTTGGATATATTTTTTCACCCCTCCAGTCTGTTTGACTATATTTAAAGCAGGGAAGAGAGCATGTCTTACTTTACATGAGACAGAACAACACTGGAGCTTGACAGTGACCACATTAATGGTCCTTTTGTATCCAGCCACACAGATGTTATCTGACAGAAGATAACATAGAAATCTTGCTATACTGTGCATCAGTTGTTTGCAATAGCTAATTTAGTTAGAATACAGTTCTGATGTTCTACTGAGGTACAAATTTTGGCCATGATTTTACAGGTGGATTTGTAAATTCCAGTGGTTCTAACAGTGTTTACCCTATCCTGAATGCAAAACTGCAATTAAGAAAGTGTTCATTGATGCAGCTCTTCAGGTTCTATTATACAAATGTGAGGTGTGGTTGTTGTAAAAGTAAATCTCAAAGGTCTAATAATCCTAAAAATATAAGGAAAGAGACTGCTAGTTCTATTGGAAAGAGTTATTTTAAATAAGAGCTGTCCTGCTGTGCAACAGCCTGGAAGGATAATGGAGTAAAAACAACACAAAGCAGCTAGTATAAAAATTCTGCACATAGGTGGGGGTCAGAGAAAAAGACAAAGAAACTGGAAAGGGAATACTGAAAGATAAAGGTTAGCAAAACACCTGAATGGTTGAGATGCCTACCTAAATCATACACACATATTTTTGTTGTTCACTCACTATCAACAAGAGCTACATCAAAAAAATAGAGGAGTCTGTTTCGAAAGTTTAAAGTAGCCTTGAAATTTACCTCTCAATAAATGCCTATACAGCTGTCACTAACTGTATGCAAGGAAGACTGTGCAGTGCTGCTGGAGTTACAGTCATTTAAAATCTCAGTTGCAGTTTTGAAATTTTCTTGAATGTAGCAGATGTAAAAGTTAATTTGATGTTTTCGTATATGTAGAATGCAATTGTTATTTTCTCATTATAAAGACTATGATAATGATAAATGTGCTTTGGGGCAGAAGACAAGACTGACTATTCAAGATCACCTCCACACTGGGTAGGACACTACCTCTGCATAAAACTCTGCATTTAGATTTAGATTTACCGTCTCTGGAAATTTCCCACTCCTGTGTTGATAGGATAGTGTGATCTTAGAACTCATATGTAAGTCAAGCACCTGAACAAACAGAGATAATGATTTTACACTTACTTTTTGGTCAGACCTGGCAAGCCAAAGGAATAGCTGCTGCTTCTGCTGTCAAAAGACCTGCATCTCCTGTGCAGGACTACCTCAAAGGAAGTGTAACCTCAAAGTTGCCACCATCACTACATGAATTGCCGTCATGGGAGATAGCAAAAGCAGTCAAATACTGCTCTAAAAGTTGATCCAGGATTCCAGCCTTAGATTCGATTTTAGAGTAAATATGAATTATTCCCTCAGAAGGAGGAATGTGGTCTTCCTCTAGGCACCAAAGGTGCTTATCACTATAGATTGAGACGGGAGTCTTACTCCTTTGCTTCTTTAATGTCCAGGCTAAAATATCCATCTCCAAAAGCCTATGGCTCTGATGTGTCTCTCTCAGACTTCCCACTATTAACAACATCTTTAGGTCAAACACACAAAATCATAATTTAGTATTTCAAAATTCAGATGATCACACCTTGAATTGCTAATGTGTTTGGTGTACAGAAATCAAGAGATTCCTTTTATTGAGATTTCCTTACTCAAACTGGTGCATATAGCTTTGTTATGAATTTGTCTGGGCCTGGTCAAGCACACTGCTGAGCAAAAGACTAAAGAAATACCTTTACCATTGGTATTTGCTGCCCAAACAGTGCTCCTTTGGAATAACTAACCCAAACTTTTTAATGTCTGCTTTGGATGCCACTGTTTCAACTCAATGACAAGTTCCTATGAGAAAAGGCAAATAAAACCATTTTCTTGGGGGCAGTATTTGTAAAGAGCAACAGTTCACAGATACTTACATCCTGAGGTCAACAGAGCCCAGTCAGTCTATACCAGTTGAAAAACAAATACTAAAATCTGAAACACGATTGCTGTCAAGTGATCAACCATTAGTCATAACTCCTCTCTTAAGGAATGTGATTTGGAAAAGAAAAACATTACGCATGATGCTCAGCTAAACTGGCAAGTGTAGATTATCGGAAATACTTCTTTTTAAACATGAACGTATAGCAATGAAGATGAAGATAAGTAATACATCTGAGTGGCATTCTTTGTAGGAGTTAAATATTTAAGGTAAGTAATCTTGGAAGCAGTTTGGGATTGAAAAGGAAGGACTAACTGATGTTCCAAAGAAAATGAATGCATAACTACACTTGTCAAATGACAGGCACAATTATCCAAGAAATCTATCAAATATTAATAGGAAGGCAGGCAGGAAGGCAGGGAGGAAGGCAGGCAGGCAGGAAAGAAGACAAAACCTGAATAAATGTTCAAGCTGTGCTTTTGGAAAATTACATAGTGTAGAAAAATAATTTGGCATTTGAGCAAAAGTAAAATAAAAAGTAAGAAAAAAGCAACACTTAGAAAATAACCCTGCAAATATTCTCATTGTACAGTGGGCAAGGAGTGACAAGTGAACCAAGAATTCTAGGGTCTCTTTCGAGAAAATCTTGAGAAAAGCCTGAAAAGGCTTCACTGACCATTTTCTCTGTATGCTTACTTTACTGAAATCGTGAAAAAAAAACCCTCTACCCTTTTCATTTATTAGGAAGCACTGATATTTTGGAGAAGATTTAAAGCTGAGTCATCTAGATAAGATAGGGTGGTACCACAAATATGCAAAAATGACAAAAAATATTTCTTAGCAATATTATTTTAATGCCTACCCACTAAAGTAGTCTATTCTACATTCATTTTAAATGTGTTTCAGAGTGCTAATTTCTCAGAAGGAAAAAGGAATGCATTTGTGCTTGACCACAGTGAATCATACTCTGACTGAAATCTGCAAGAGGTGCTTACATTCTGGTAATGCACTACAGACTACAACACCAGAAAGGAAGAGTAGCTCCAAGACATCTATTTACTCAAATGTCTATTTTTTTTTTTTTTCCTTCTAGAAAGCCAAATATTTGTGGCTTAGGCCAAGGCTTTGAATGTGTACTGCATACATATATATGTTATTTTACAATGGAAGATGTTAAATAGGAAATGCTACCAGCTTGTCTCCTGTCACTTTAGGTAATTTACTTTTAGAATTGAATGAGACTTTCTTAGTTCAACTAATAATGAATGGGGATGCTTTAGAAGGAAAAATGAAAGCAAAGTGTTGTTAAAATGTTAATATGAAATCCAGATGATTACTGTAATGCTGGAATGACAGCCAAAAAAATAAATTGCAGGAAACACAAAAATTTATTGTTCTTTGGGCAACATCAACTTGGTCACTGAACATTCATGACATAAGCACACTGGATCACAGATTATACTATTTACATTAAATCCTACAACCAAAGAAGAAAAAAACCCAGCTGAGTTATACCTGACATACAGGGGATTAAAAAAAAGAAAAACAACAAAAAACTAAACAAACAAAGTACTTTAACCAGTCAGCATGTGACATGCATTCCCTCAATTTACTTTTTTTACCATCATCTCCTAACTTGTATATTGCCTATTTGTAGATTTTACAGGACCAAGATAACAGATATACAGATGACAGAGAAGGAGGGCTGGGAAACCTGCACCTCACAGCAAGCTAAAAAAATCATTGCTGTTTAATGGATACCAGGCTGTTTAGTGGATACCGGGCATTAAGCAAACGAATGAATGAAACAGACTCTAGAAAGAACAAAGAGGGACACCCAACAGCATTTATCTTGAAAAGCTGCAAAACAGTTGGCATTCAAACCATGATACATCTCTGCTGAAAGGGGATGCTTTTGAACATAGAATTATTTTCAGGAGAGAAAACTGGAAATAGTAAAGAGAACTGGAGACCATCTCTGCCTTCCTAAATTCTTTTCTTTTTCCATCATTCTCACAAATTCCAAGGGTCCATGTAGGAAGACATCAACTTCAAAGGTTTGCTGAAAAATCAGTGTACAGATGCAGGAGCACTGTGCCCTTTCCTGCTTCTCCAACTCCACCACTGTTGTTTGGTGGAGGGTGTTGTATAGTGCATCATCCCTAAGAAGGTGCAATCTGTTTAGGATAACATATTTTGTTCCTATAGGCCTTTTCAGCAGAGAAAACAAATTAAGCCACCATGCTTAAAAAGGTTTGCTTCTTCCAAAACTTTAAATTCATTGCTTGTTTTAGTGACACTCAGAAAAGCAACAACCATCAGCCACACTGCAAGAATTCAATGACAGCTCTCTTCAAATTTCAGCAAACAATCTTTGTATTATTTATTGTCTAGTAAATAAAGTTGAAAGGTTTTTTGGCCTTGGTTGCAAACTCGGTACTCTGTTACAATCCAACAACAGCAGGGAATAAAGCTGCCAATATAAAATGTCTTTTTTTCTCCTGTGTGCCTGCTTTACATAGATTTCATTGTTTCTCCTGCATCTGCACATTGTCATATCTGGGGCACAGTGATTCTAAGTAAACAGTTAGAAGGGATGTGAAATTTTTATCATCATAGGAAACAACTGGTTGGGAGGTGATACCGTATTCAACTTTTTCCCAAATAAAATGTGGAAGATAGCATGTGCCATTACTCTAGAAGAGCTCTGCTATTCTTACCTGACAGTTTTAGACTAAACACACAAACACTTGAGGTATTTAGACTTCGTGGCACAGCAGTTGGCTGAGAGGCTGCAGTAAGCAAGTCTACTGGGTTAAAGTAGCTTTGGAAAGGACAAGTTTTTTGTGATATTTAGAAATATCCAGATTGTACTACAGTTCTATGTTATTAAACACATCAAAGGACAGCTCAGGTACAGCACTAGGTGGACATACACCTGCACAGAACTAGAGTGGTCAAGAGTAGAAATCAGCAAGTTAAGATCAAACAGGTATACCAACTTCTCAAAATATTTCTTAAGCTTTCGGAGAACTGTGGTTCAGGAGTTTCCACAGCTGCTTGTTCCAAGTAACTCTCTGTTTTTTTCTTCCCTGAGTTCATCCACTCTCATGTCAGACCCTCATTAAGCTCCAAGAACCCACACCACGGTTAGTAGTTTAACTATTTCCCTCCAAATTCCTTCAGAGTTTTTAGGCAAACACCATCAAGCCTTGATTTGAAGCAGATAAACCTGGTGGAAACCTATCTGTGGTCTTCTGTAACAAATACACATGCAAGAAATTAGAAGTAGGGTTTAAATCCAAGCCTCTTGGGTACATTGTTTTAAAAGTTCCTAGAACTATATGCAGAACTTTTAAAATTATTTATTTCAGATTTTTTGCAACTTTTTGGAATTTAAAATCAGTTGAATCAACAATAAGAGAAATGATAATTTACATTGTGCTTAAAAGGAATGTAATGAGAAAGAAGTTAAATAGCATATATATACACTAGCAGATTAATTGTAAACTATTATAAAATTTGGCACTAGAGAGGATGTTTAATATATTGTGTTGATTTAAAGGTAAACTGGCAGAAGAAATGAACCTGACTAAAGAGGGATTACAAGTCAGAGTTACAATTTACTAGAAAGATAACAATAAATACAATGATACAGAGAAAAATTTGGGTTTAATCTACAAAAACCAGGGGTATTAACCCAGCACCCGAGGGCACAAACAAAATGGTGCTCATTAGCCCCAGTGTTGAGTGCCACATGGTCTCCCTGAGGACAAAGTAAAAGGAAAGGAAAACCTGTTGATGAGAATGATGGTCACAGTTTTGTCATGAGTGGCAGTTACAGTCCTGTTGAGGTTCTGGTTCTCCTCTGGGTCTGATGAGTGGTACCAAAGCCCCCCCAAATCCCAAGATTATATATGCTCAGGTTCAGGTGGGAATGCCCAATACTTTGTCCAGGGCAGTTTCACAATGGATGATTTAACTGTGTGAGTCATGGGATATTTTTGGAATCCTTGATGGCTCATTAGCAGACATGACCCCTCAGGCTGGGCATGAAGGTGCCAATGGTTCCCCGGAGGGGACTTCTCACAGCTGAGTCACTGGTGTGAAGACAGAAACATTCCCATACTTCACAGGGCTCTTTAGCATCCAGCTTTTATCCTGAGGGCTCAGGTGTGCCCTGGGCAGCTGCTGCAAATGATCCATTATTAACAGTTCATCAGAAATTACATAGAGGGTGTAGAACAGACAGTTTTGGTTACACCCACAGAGTAACCAAGTGGTTACAAGAGAACCAAGTGGTTCCAGCTGCTGTAACTAGGACATATATTTTTGATCTAAAACAAAAAGAAGGAAGGTTGAGATAGCAAGATTATAGATGACAGAATTACTTATAGAAGTGATGTCAAATTCCTGAATTTAACACTAGTAGTTTAACGTTACCTAGTGCCAATATATAAACCTGATCATTTCAGCTAAAGTATTGAATCTAAATTAAAAAAACAGAAATGCAACTTCAGAAAAGCAGACATAAGCTTATGAAATAATAAAAATTATATGAGGAAAATGAAGACAACGAGCAACAAAAAGTTTTAGCCATTTTAGTTTATACAGAAGAATGAACATAATGAAGATACTCAAAATAATGAATGGTTTAGAGAAAGAAAATTGAGACTATTAATTACTCTCCTAAGACTGTAGAGAGAAATGTTCCATGAACTTGAAAGGCAGTAGAGGTAAAGCTAATAAAAATAAATTATTTTTTCATACAATGCAAAACTCATTGGTGGAAGTTGCTGCCAATGCAAGATTACTATGAAGAACTTAATAAAAATAATAGCAGAATTAAAAACACACCACAATTTTTCTGTGGAATTATCAAAATAGTAGGTGTTATAAATTATGAGGACCAGTTTGGAATAGAAGAAAATTTATTACAAATTTAGC
>JAWWEU010000091.1:3038994-3057402 GCA_035583155.1 Acropternis orthonyx
CAGGAGTTGGATGAAGGGTTGGACTCGATGATCTCTGAGGTCTTTTCCAACCCAATCGATTCTATGATTCTATGATTTATGAAAGTGACATATTCCAGACACTGTCTAGCTAGATACAGGAATGATAACATTTATTTTTGCCATAAATTCATAGCAAGAATTTGGTCCTCACTTAGAAATCACTGCAGACTCCTTGACAGAAGAGAACTTCTGTACTTGAAGCTCAAAACTCCAGTGTGACAAACAGGTAAGGGATCTAAAGCACTTGGTCTTGTCCTATATTTATCTGCAGACAAAACCCTTTGAATGTAAGAACTGTACAGATTCAATCTTTAAGACCATAATTTGAAGAAACAAAAAAAATCAAGTTACTGCTTTGTTTATTTACTTGGTAACTTAGTTTTCAATTTCTATGAAAACAGTTTATTAAAGTCAGGCACTTCTCTGGTGGGGTTAGTTTCTGTATTGAATATACATCAAAGTGACACTCTTCTGCTCCAAATAGGAGCAGCAATAAATCCACCAAAAGCTCTAACAGGCACTGTTGCCTGGCTCTCAGGAGAAAGTGATAGGATTCTAATCAGAAAAGGTCCCCTTGGTGCAAGTGAGCTGGGCTTATACAACCAACTCAAGCTCATTGTGCTTACCACCTTTTCTTGAGTGAAGAAATAATCGAGTTAGATGTATATATTCATAAGAATCATTATTCCCATTCTGTATTTTGTTTTTCTTCATTTGATAATTTCAAGAAGACATAAAGATCTGAGTATAAATATCATATTGGAGGACTACATAGAAAGCACTCAGAGAAAAATTCTTAAAATCTCCAAATGAAGGCCTGTCTTTAACAAAATTATTTTTCTTTTATTCTCAACATTTCATCCTGAATATGTCCAGTTCCAACTTTTAATAGAAAGATATAAGTCCTCAAAACCTGTGTAGCAAAAAATCTACAAAGAAATTAAAAAATGCCTTCTGTCATTTTATATCATTCTTACAAGATAAATAATATATATACTCGATTATATAAATTCATAAACATCTTTGTATGGCACGTTAACTCCAAGCTGTTCAGTGTCATTTTCTATGCAATGACATGTGCATATCAAAACTTCAGGAGGAAATTAGCTGTTTAATATTTCCTTAAAGGCTCTAAGTATTAACTGTCAGTGCAGGATGTGAAGTGATTAAACTTATTCTCCACAGGGGTATACATGGCAGAAGAACGCTGTTCTTCTATTATATTTTAAATTGCCTGAAAAATAACAGACCAAAAGGAGAGAAAGATTAGTATCTTCAGTAAGAGAATACCAGAGTGGAAGAAGTTGGCAGGGACATCCTGTCCTGCCTAGTCAAGCAGACCATCATCAAGCTAACCTCCCCACTCAAGAAAGGTCACCTCTGAGCAGGTTGCCCAAGTCCATGTCCTGAAAGGTTTTGAATATCTTCATGAATGGAGGCTCCACAACCTCTCAGGGAAGCCTGGTCCTGGCTATTACCACACACATCGCAAGTCCTTCCTTGTGCTCAGATGGAATTTCATGCATTTTGATTTGTGGCCATTGATACTGTCCTGTCACTGATTACCACAGAGAAGAGCATGTCTCTCTCTTCCTCCGCTCCCTTCAACTATCAAGAACCCCCTGAGTCGTCTTCTCCATGCAGAGCAGTACAGGTTGCTCAGCCTCTCCTTGTGTGTCAGATGCTCTGAACCCTTCATCATCTTCCCATTGCTGGGTTGAAGAGCAACTCTCTCTCCCCACCTTCCCATCCTGTCTTGACTAAAAAGCCAGTATACATCCACCACATGATGGACATGAGAGCAATTTCACCACATTCCTGGGATTGTGCATGAATGTAACTGCATATGGACCTCCGAATTCCTACTGGTTTCTGTGCTGTGGACACTAATGTACAGGCACTTCAGGGAGAGACCTCTGACATGCTGGGTTCTTAGGGAGGGTATAAGAGCCTCTTTCAGAGGCATTTGTGTGCCTGCATCTCCAGTGGAGCCCTTCTGCCATGTTGCATTGGGGTTTTGTCCATTCATCCTTCACCCTTTGCTTGCCAACTCAGAGTATCACTTTCTTGATAGGACAAGGGGTAATAGCTTCAAACTGACAGAAGGCAGATTAGATATGGGGAAGAAATTCTTCACTGTGAGAGTCGTGAGGCAATGGCACAGGTTGCCCAGAGAAGCTGTGGATGTTGTATCCCTGACAGAGCTCAAGGCCAGGTTGGACAAGGCTATGAACAACCTGGTCTGGTAGAAGATGTCTCTTGGAAGGTCTATACAAATCAAACTATTCTGTGATTCCTCACTTACATAGGCCATCATCACATCCATCTCCCTTTATTTTTAGTTTAACACTGTCCTCATCAGGTTGGACAGCCTTCTGAGAAAGAAGATTTTGCTCCACCTGGTGAGGGTGGATCTCTTCTGAGCAGTCCTCAGTCCTCAGTGAGGATCCCACAGTCATAAAACCCAAGTCTCTGCCTTCAGTGAAAGCTATGCAAGTAATTTTTGTCCTCCCAGATCTGTCCAGTCCTCTGTCAGCCCTTCCTCCTCAATGGCAGAATTGAGGAGAAGATGACTTGGGCTTCGTGTCTGCTACCTATCTGGTCATGGAATAACAAGAATTTGCAGTGTCACCAGAGAAGATCCAATCTACCTTTTACAACTGTTAAGCCTTACAGCCCAACAGCTGAGAGACTGTTGTAGTTTGTCCTGATTGTGGTAGCCAGTCCTACATACAGAGGGTAAAAATGATCCATAGCCATGAGCAGCTAGAGAGTGGGAAAATTTTTAAAACATTCTGAGGGATTATTTGACTATTCCTTAAATTAGGCAGCTCCAGCAGGCAGTCAGAACACACAAAGCACAGTCTGAATTAGAAATGCAGGAGTAAAGAAAAAAAGATTCCCTCTCCCCACCCCTGCACTCCCCTCCTCCCCTGCCATCATTATTTTCATGCTGTTCTGAGTGTGGATTTTTCTTAAAAATAGAGAAAGACACCAGACATCAGCACTGCTGCTTCTCCAAGCTACAGAGTTGAGGGGTAGTTTTTTACAAGAGATTTGAAATCATCAAAATAGTAAGTAGCTTCTTAAAAATACTGAAAATAAGCTTTAAACCCCCTCATACTTTCTGTTAGTTTGCAATCTGTCACCATACCGTGATCTGTTACCCTCTACCTTCCACAGAGCTGGCAACGTGTAGGGGTAGCACTTCCATGCGCCTCTCCACCACACAGATCCATCATAGATGACAAGGAGCAGCAGGAAGCAGGGACAGAAACATGGCAGTGGTTAATACCTCTCCCACAGAGGATGTGAAAAAAGATGATGGAAGAAAGGCAGAGGAAGAAAATAAAACCAAACAAGTAGGATTTGTTCACTTCTATTCCCATGTATTTAGATGATCATACTTTAATAGGGAAGAGCAGTTGTAAATTATTTTATGAGATCAGATATTCAGGAGTATGACTATAAGGATCCTTGGAGAAAGCAGGGTATACTTCAGGCAAAAATGTTATTGTAAAATTCAGAGGAAAACATTAAGAATTCCATTCTAGTGGTATTTTTTCCTTGCTTAATACTGGCAGGAAATATTTATAATGTGATTTTTTATAGCTGCCACAAGATTTCTTGTGAGAAGTTCATTGTTTTAGTTCAGTTCTGAATTCTCATAAATTCATTTAGAGCACCAACCACTAAATCTATGTCTATCTACAGTTGCTTACACCAAAGTTTAATGCAAGAGTTCCTATTTCATGAAACCACATCCTTCAGAAACACAAGTAATCTTCATCTAAATGTATGACAGATAGGGATTCCAATGCTTCTTTTGGAAGTTTGGGTCAGTGTTGGACTAAAACCACAATGATCATCAATCCTACAAAGAGTACAACTGAATCCATGAAGGCAGTAATGCCTAATATGCTGCTTCACCTCTCTGTTGGGCATTCAGTAGACTTACCTCCTACTCGTAAATACACTTGGGACTTCCTCTTTGGAGGAATTTTTGTCTCATCACACCTTGAATTCAAGAAAGTACTCACATATATAACTTCTTAGGAGTCAGAGTAAATGACAAAATAATAATACTTGCACTCAAGCATGCAGCACAGGCTCATGCTATGACAGAGTAACCAAGATCCTTGTCTGGCAGGTAAATTATTCCACAGGGAAATAAGTTCCAAACTACTTAAAAAACCCCTGATGCCCAAGAGGAGATAGCAAATGATATCTTGTCTACAGAGATGGTCAAACAAGGATGAGTTAAAGCTGGTCTATCTGCCATACCCAGACAGAAACTGATAACTAATCACTGCCCTGCAGAGGAGTGTGGTCACTAGGGCCTGAATTGACAATCATTTTCTCATGGGATATTACAATGGAAACCAACTTTTTCAAGCTACTTTTCATGGTCCCAAATATAAGTATGTTCCACAGACATTAAAAAAGTGAAAAGGATAAACAATTTTAAACTATGCCTGTCTAATATTAATTAAGTGAAGCTCACGAATACATTTATCTTTAATATTATCTTTAGGATTTCAAAGTAAGTTCTAGAGACAGATGATATTTCTAAGAAAGTAGTAAATGACTTCACTGACACAACGAAGAACCTCTGAAGACTTGGGAACAGAAGCCAGGTTATGAGAATGCCGACACATTCTCTAGCCACTAGGATACACTGCTTAATTAATGAAGTTAATATTTACATTCCATAGGAAAACAGAAATATTTAAATTGTTCCTGTTCTAATGATACTGTGCTAGTGACTGGAGCTAAGGACTCATGATATTACTTAAGACTCATGAGTTAGTTAGAAAGGCATCCAGTAAGTCTGCAGACGGTTAAAGTGGGTATAACCAAACTCAAATCATTAAAACCGAGGTCCCAACTTACTTGTGATAAACATAAACAAAAAATAGTTATTAGTGGCACAGATATCAAAGATTTGGAATCAATGTGGTTTCTTGATATATAGCTTCGTTGGAAGTACTCTCCACAAGAGGAACATTTTTGGAACATCATTTCATGTTCTCAAAGAGAGTTCATCACTAGCTTCATTAGTTTTCTAGAAAAGTTACATAACCCAATTAATCTTCACAGGCAGGTGGTATTTCAGAGACAAATTAAGTGTATTGCAGCTCACAAGTGAAATCTGTCCTTTCACAATGCATTTTGGTTACTCAAAAATCTTCAGGTTGAGAAGCCTTAAGCATTTCAGGCAGCTGGAGATGAATAGCTGTGTTTTAAGTATTGCATATTTTAAATCTTGATCTTAGGCTTTTCCCATAAATGTAACAGTATTTGGGATTAGGGAATACCTCTGTCATCCACACACTAAATTTTAGATAACCCTTGGAGGCATAACAATCTTAGATATGTAGACAGGTAACAACAGCACTGGAATCAGGGCTGTATTGGGTTCCTCTGGTCAATAATAATTGCAGTTGCTGGACATTAGGGGATCACTCAGACTGGAAGGGATCTCCAGTCTCCCACTTAAAGCAGAGTCAGCCATGATGTCAGAGCAGGTTCTTCAGAGTTCTATCCAGTCTTTCCTGGGCTACCTCTTCCATTGCTTAACAATTCTTATTACAAAAAAGATTCTCCAGTCTGAACTTCTCTTGTTTTAAATGATCTTCAAAAAGATGTAATATTTAAATTCAGTTTAAAAATTTTACCTACCTAAAAAAAGAAAAAGACATATATGCTTTTGAAGTAGAGAAGACTTACTGTTCATGTTGCCTGTTATCTTTCCCTGATACGATCAAGCAGTAGTTCCATGCCAGCAGCAACAACAAAGCCAGTGGGATCATGTAGAGCTCAAAGTTCCAGACCACAAAAAGAAAAAGCTAGAAGACAGAGTAGGAAAACAAGTTATTCGAATCATTATATTAAACTCTTGTGCACAGTTAAGACAAAAAATATTAAAACAATTCTGAAAAACCCCACCTCTTGTCAGACAGGAAAGTTGCTTAACCACTTTGCTGACTTGACACCTGCACTAACTGCTACACTTCCCATTGCTTCCTATCTTAATTCTTGGTAAAGAAAAATTCATGTAGTATTGTCTAAGAGGTATGTTAATTATTCTGTCATAAAATAATGCTTTTGTGTACAAAACAATGGAAAATATAATAAAAATAAGATTACATCTTAAGAAAGGTCCATTATTTTCATGAATCAGAACCATAGAATGAGTTGGATTGGAAACGACCTTAAGGATCATCTAGATCTAAATGCCCTGGCACAGGCAGGGACACCTTCCGCTAGACCAGGCTGGTCAAGGCCTCATGCATCCTGGCCTTGAACACTTCCAGAGATGAGGCATTCACAGTTTCTCTGGCTAACCTAATCCAGTGTCTCACCACCCTTACAGTAAAGAATGTCTTCCTAATACCTGATTTAAACCTTCTTTCAGTTTAAAGCCATTACCCCTTGTCCTGTCACTACATACTGCTCTAAAAGTCTGTCTCTATTTTTCTTGTAAGTCGCAGTAATGTTGTTAATTTAAAGAAGACCTCAACCTGTCAGTGAATCTGGGTTTAGCTTTGAAACAAACCTGTAGCAGTGGAAAGTTGGCACAAGTGTGAATAAAGATTAATTTGCTATTTAGAAGAACAAACATGGTCATTTTGTATTAATGTCACACAAACAAGCAGAAGTAACAATCTGAAAAAACCTTTTCTTTGGAAAACCAGTGAAAAATCATAGTAAAAGCTAAAAGTGTATGCCTATTTTAATGAAAGCTAAAAGTAAAACCAAAATGATCACAGGCTCATAAAAAATGGGATTAAAAAAAATGCGGAGAAGCCACGTAAGTCCACTCATCTGAAAAGTTTGATTTGTTGGGACGTTTTCCCAAAACAGTTTAAGTGCTTCATGACTGGGGGCTGTCAGAAGCTTGATTGGATTCTATCTTCCAGAGACACGCACAATAATAACTTGGTCTGCTCTTCTATATAGGGCCCAGATGGGAATCACACCCCAGGAGAAACCCATCTGTACTGTCAGCTCCATACACCACTGTCTAGATACTGTCCCCTACCGATGCTGCTACAAAACTAATAGTTTGCAGAAAAGAACTAAAAATAATTTGACTTGGATGGGGTTAAACTAAAACCATTTTTACCTCCCATTTTCCCTATGAACAACCCCTTCTTTACATCTTAAAAACCAACTGTAGCCATTACTTAGGTTTGTTTTCCTCTAATACAACAAAAAAGCAAATGTGAGAGCAAATCATACTACATACCACAGCTGGATAAACATCCAGAAATTTTAACAAACATTTTTCACTCAAATAATTACACTTTTAAATGTTTGTATTTTTAATACCCACTAAAATGAAGGAAGGTGTTGTGCCACAAAACTCGCAAACCTCAAGCAATGTCAATACCTTTTTTCTTTAGGTGAACTAAAATGGGACTCATTTTCCCAAATCACTCACAGGATGTATATAAAACCAAGTAAGAAAAAAATGGGGATTTCAATAGTCTTCTACTGGACTTTTGTTTGGAGTTAAAACAAAATGCTCTTATCAAATAGAAGCTCCCAGAAAGAAGGACAAAAAAAAATCTATATCTTAGGTAATCTTCTCTCTTGAGATCAGCTAATTTACCTTACCCCTCCCTGTACTTTCTAGCACTGATTGCTGTCTATATGGAAGTCCTATGAAACTGCAGGACAAACATGATTTATCTGAAAAGAACTGAAAAAGCTGTGTGTGTGACACACAGAAGCATACTGGCACTTCTAAGCGTATTTAATTTGAAAGAAAAATGCCTTTTTAAGATTGTTCAGTTTAAAAGGATATCTAATAGAAACTGGTAATGAAGAAGCATATAACAGGTCATGGAATTCAAGAGCTCTTCAATGATCTTGCTACCTATAGAAAAGCAGCAAATTTGATATAACCAACTTATAACAGATTTCATGTCTCAATGGAAAAGCAAAAAATTGCTGCATGCTTTAACTTCAGAATGTCTTGAGTCAATGGATGCAAGCTAAAGGGTGCTCTGGAAGCCAGCAAATAACACCAAGTATCAGAAAAGCAAATGCTAGAGATTACCTGTTGAGAAATGGCAAGGCATACCGTGTTTCTTAGGGTCCTAACTGAACATTGGTTAGAAGACAGAAGGAAAATGAAGTACTATTGAATTCCTGGCTCCTGAGAAAAGAAACCAACAACTTACACAATCTCAAGGAGATATGGACCTGACAGGTGAATGAGGAACAAGGTCATGATGTACCCTGTATTCCAGAATATCAATGAATTCTCATCCAAGCACTTCCAATTTGAAGTTTCTAAGTGCCAAATGATCTTTAATGGTATTAATTCCTTACAGTAGTGTACTCTGAGGGGCAGTAAAACATTATATTAAGATATTACCACTTTACAACTTGTATGGGCATACCTTTCAAAAGTGTGGGCATTATACCTGCCATCTCCTGAGGATGAGTTTTCTGACCTGCCACGGTAATTTCTATCTAGACTGACAGAATTTTAACCAGTTCCTCCTTTTGGGCACCGATCTCAGCCATGAATGAGGTACGTGCTGTGTCAGACCAGCACAGTGATGTCACTGCAAACCAAAACACCTTGTTATCCTCCCCAGACAAGAAATGCACTCATGAAATGCACATGGCAGAAAACAAAACAGCTTTCTGGTGTCAGACAAAACTTTTAGGTAAACATGAGCAAACCCAAAACCTGGCGCAGAACAGGAAGAAAAGTTCTTACACATAAAGGGCCTGATAAACTGGGGTGGAAGAGAAGAAGGGAAGTGGTATATAGAAATCCTCATGCATGACGGGGAAGTGAACTTATGTATCCATCCCTTAAAAAAGTATAGGCCAGTAAAAAACCACAAACAAATCAGAAAAGCTAAGAAATAAGTACAAAAGAACACTTATGCGAGTTACCCATGCCTATAAAGCATCCAGTGGAACATGGACTGTATCTGGCATGACATCTTTTAAGGAAATAATAGCTCTAACTCTGGCTAGAAAAAGGATCCTCATCAGTACTGAAGCAAGCTAACTATTTTAAGAGAGGAGTGGTAGTCTCAAAGGTTACAGTTTAATATAGCTGCCATTTCCTACACAGAAGAATATAAGAAAGGACTTTTTCTTCTCCCCCATGAGATTAAGATTTTCAGAGTCACAGGTGTGAACTGGCCATTTACAAAATCACATCAGTTCATACTCTTAGTGATAGATACATGCATTAAATGATCATTCAGGGAGACACATAACACTCTCCCTAGTGTACAACACTTCAAAAAATAATTTAAGTTAGGATATTGAATATCCTATTCTTTTGAAAACTACAGTATATTTTAAAAGGAAATCTCATCCAAAATGATTAATGCTTCCTACTGTTCAGAAAAAGAGCCTGCCCTTTCAGACTAGCAGCTGTGGATCATTAGCTTTCCAGTGATGAGATATGTTTGAGGAGTATTTTTCTTTCTAATTAAGAGATGAGATTCTCTTTTTGACTATCTTCAGATAGAAGTGAAGAGAAAAATTTCTGCCTATGTGGAAAGGCCATATTCTACAGAACAATTATTTCAGATTCTTTTTGTCTACTTCCACTCAATTTCACTTCACTTTTAACAAAATCTTATTTGCACCCACAGACTTCACATCATTAACCCCTGTGTTTCCCAATTCTTCTGCTTTTTTCCTTTTGCTTTTGTTTTGACAGGTAAAAGAGAAGAGCATGTGAAAAAAGGATTATCCCTTACAGGAGACACTGACCCCATCCTCAGGTACAGGAGAACTGTTTGATAACTTTCTGACAAAACTAGAAATGTCTGTTTGGTGGACCAGAGATTTGCAGTGGCAACATCCAGAACCTTGGGCTGTAATGTGCTGGGCAATGTGGCAAGACACAGACATCCCCACTGCCATCATCTCACATGGAGCACACCACTCATGTTGCAGTCTCCTCTTCAAGTTGTGGCTTTCTCTGATAATTTTCACAGAACATCCTTACAACCTCATTTACATATTACCTGTATCCTTGCCTTTATATTCATGACCAATCTTTTGATTACCCTGAAAACACACAAGTTGCCTGCACACTATTTTGGCACAATCACAAATAGATGATGTCTGCAGCTCCAAATACTATGCCTAAATCAGAAGATCATCCGTTTAAGCTTGCGAGGACAATTGTACTACCTGAGGCTTTGTCTCTTGGATGTATTGTTAAAAAGCTAGAAAGAATGAGAGATAACTCACATATCTGCATGGTAAACACTTACAGGAATTCATTCCAAATGCAGTGGCTTCATTCAGGTAAGTCTGGAAGAAATATGCCTTTTAAACATACTTTAAATCATCCTCCACAGTTTTTCTCATCTGTTTGCAATTTTAGTTTGAATTACCTGAGTGCCAGGAGAGTGCAGTGGGAAAGATTTGGGTCTAAAACTATCTGTTACTCCATTTTTATGCACACAGGCAGAAGTTAAGTTGAAAATAACAAAAGCATGGAATGTGTTAAAAAAAAAATACATAACACCCTCCCCACCCCCCATATAATTCTCACTTGCTTTATTTTGACAGATTTCCCGTTCAACTTTGGAATAGAGTAGGTTATCTATTTTAAATGCCTAACATCTTGGTAATCTGAAAAAAATCAAATAATTAGTATTTTTGATCCTCTAAGAACTTTTTCCTTAACTCAGAAAGAAACTTATGGGATTTCCTGAATTTTCCCTCTCTGCTGGAATTAGAAGAATCAAGTTCACTACAATTTACATTTTTATTATGATTCTTCCCATTTATTTCATGTAGAAAGAGAAACGACCACTAGTTACTAAAGAAACAATTTTGACAATTAAATGTGACTCACTTGATGTGTATCAATCCACCCAGTTTGTTAGTGAAACACACAGCCAGAACCTTAAAGATGACAATGTTCTCCAATCACATCATAATGTACATCACCTTTTTACAAGATCTTCAGCACCAATAAAATGTTCCAGTTAAAAGCCTGAAAATTTTCATGTAACTTTTTATTTTTTCTTTACAACTTTTAACAGATGTTTCACAACCATTTTCTAGAAGTACCACAACCTTTACTTTGAGAATGACAACAGCTTCAGGAATGTAAATCTCAGAGCATGAATGCAGTGCCACATTAAACAGCACATGGATTATGGATATAAAATTTGTATTGCTGTAACCAGTTGCTATTGTAATCAATGGCAAAAGTTGGGTGGAAATAAAAATTACACCCTTCAAAAATATTTACAAAATGTGGAATCTCTCGGGTCATTTATTTCCCCTTCACCAAAGAGTTTCTGAGCTGCATTATTGCAGCTCTGTAGTTAGTATCCAAGATATAAGTAAAGGTCAAAATATGGTTCACTGAGGTCATTCCCGTACATACAGCCCCTTGCCATTCTGAGGGCGCTTAAAGATGGAATTGTTCTGTCAGGGTGCTAAAATGCTGAAAAAACTGAGAGGAATTGGTAGTATTTTTCTTATGAGCAATAACACCTGGCATCAAAAGACAAATGACCAACTAGGATACATTAGATGAAAGACATGTCTGAACGTAGGACAACTAGGTTTTTTGAACCTCCATTGCATCTTACCGTATTTTCTGAAAAACACCCAATACCGAATGACCCATGTCTGTGTAAGTGACATTACCTAGAAGACTGTTCTGCAGTCTTGGTTTACAAATAAAAAAGTGTTTTTAATGCTAGTCACCAGATTAATTTCACAGGATCACAGAATGGATAAGTTTTGAAGGGACCACAGTGCCCCATCTGGTCCAAACTCCTTGATCAGGCAGGTCCATCCTAGAGCACATTGCACAGGACTGTGACCAGACAATTCTTGAATATGTCCAGTGGGAGAAACTCCACAACCTCTTTGGGCAATCTGTTCCAGTGCACGGTCATGTACACAGTGAAGAAATTTTTCCTCATATCCAGGTGGAGCTTATTGTGCATCACTTTGTGCCTGTTGCCTCTTGTCTTATTGCTTGGCACCACCAAGAAGAGCCTGGCTACATCTCATTGGCACCGTCCCTTTGGGTACTTATAAACGTTGATGAGTTTCTCTCTCAGTCGTCTCTTCTCAAGGCTAAACAGGCCCAACTCTCAGCCTTTCCTCATAAGAGAGATGCTTCAGTACCTTAATCATCTTTGCTGCCCTTTGCTGGACTTGCTCCAGGAGCTCCATGTCTCTCTTATACTGAGGAGCCCAGAGCTGGACACTGCACTCCAGATGCGGCTTCACTAGGGCTGAGTAGAGGGTCAGGACCACCTCCCTTGACCTGCTGTCAATGCTGTTATACTAATGCTTCCCAGGATTCTCTTGGCTTTCTTAGCCACAGGAGCACACTGCTGGCTGATACACAGTCTGTTGTCCACCAGGCCCCCCAGGGCCTCTTCTGCAGAGCTACTTTGCAAGTTAGCCCTCAGCCTGTACTGGTGCATGGGTCTATTCTTCCCCAGGTGCACCACCCTGCATTTGCCTTTGTTGAACTTCAGACAGTTCTTCTTTGCCTACCTCTCCCACTTGTTGAGGTCCCTCTGAAGGGCTGCACAGCACTCTGGGAGACTGGCCCTCCTCCCAGCTTTGTGCCATCAGCAAACTTGCTGAGGAGTACTCTACTCCTTAATTCAAGTCACTGTTGAATAAGTTAAACAATAGTGGGACCAGTATGGAACCTTGGTGGATACCACTAGTGACAGGCCTTCAAGTAGACCTTGTCCACTGATTACAACTCTCTGGAACCTGCCCACCAGTCGGTTCTCAATCCACCTCACTGTCCGCTCATCCAGTCCACACTTTATGAGTTTGTCTACAAGGATATTGGGAGAGACAGTGTCAAAAGCCTTACTGAAATTGAGGTAGACAATATCCACTGCTCTCCATCATTATCTACATGATGGTGTTCCATCACCTTTCCAAGGACTGATGTGAGGCTAACTGAAGGGCACTTCTCCGGGTCATCTTTCTTTCCCTTTTTAAAGATCAAGTAGACATTTGCTTTCTTCAAATCCTCAGGCAGCTCTCCCAGTCATCACAACCTTTCAAAGATTATTGTGAGTGGCCTCACTGTGGTGTCTGTCAGCTCTCTCAGCACTCATGGATGCATCCCATCAGCACTCATGGGCTTAATTGGTTTACTATACAGCACTTAGGATGATCTATTCTTTTCACCTCAGTTTTGCTGGGAAGAGTAGTCATCAGCAGTAAGATTCCAGCCTGTTTGTAACAGTAAGTGTCCAATTTCACTCTAGGTTTTTAAAATACATTCACTTTGGGCCTCTCCCCACTGCAAATACTTCTTCTCATTCTGGAATTCAATCACATCCTTCCCAAATCCAAAATTCCTTAACACTGGCTGTTTCAGAACCACACATGTAATTTCTGCTGGAGGTGCCATACTATGAAAGACTTTCTAAAAAGTCTATTTCACTGTTTTTTGGGTTTTTTTTTTTTGCACACATAGATCTGCCACAAATCTATGTTTTTGTACTTTTTACACAAAAGCTTGGAATCTGGCAGATTTCTTCTCTTACAATTTCACTGCTATGGGGGTGAGACTGTTGAAAGTGTAAATGTACATGTCATTTTAGAAGAAAAATCTAAAGTGTTGACTTTTTTAGAAGTGTAAAATCACAAAATTGGTCATGCTAGATAACTGCAGCTATTTATGCATAATGGCTAGATGAGATTAAGAGCTCTGTACAGCCTTAAATTGTGTTGTGCTGAAAAAGATCACATACAACCAGGAATCTACATATTCACACTTCATTTTGTAGGCATTTTGAAAAATATATTCTCTTCAGGTAATCCAAGAATGAAATGTTATTATTTCCCCTTTCCTTTCTCACAGTTTGAGAGGCTGATGGACTTTGAACCTGCCTCCTGTTCCACCCATATTCCTGAAGATTGTAAAATTAAATTGTCCATCAAAAGTTATTAAACTGGGTATAAGGAGAAATATTTGGTACCCTCCTCAGCTTAATTTGAATTATATCCACTGTAGTCTAAACAACCTACATAGTCCCCAGACATCTATATGGAAGTTGTTCCAAATGCTATGGTTCCTTTACATTGTGTACTGCACCAGATTAACTTTTTCATAATCTGCTCCATCCCTTATGTTCTATCCATTTTTGCAGATGAAGGAAAAACATTCAACATTTTAAGAAAACACTATCAAATTTTTAATAGGGAGAAATAGTCACCATTACCAAAATACTGGAAAATAGAAAACCTGCAGACTTACTTTTTCAAATGCAAAATAGAAAATAGTAACATTTTTCAAAGAAAATAAGTCACTTACTTTAAAAATCTTGAGTATGAATGTAAACCTCACAAATGTTTAAACTGTGCACATCTTCATTGATATGACAAAACCAAAACAACCACTCCTCACTATGCATTCATGAATAGCCACCACCAAAAATAAAAGGACCATTAGGATACTAGAAAGTGCAGCCTTGGTAAAGTAGGTCATTTGTTTTCAGGAAAACCAACACTACTGACTGTCAGAGTTAAAGGGACAGAAAGGGAATTTAAATTGTGTGAATGAAGACTAAAATGATGTTGTTCCAGGGAGGGTTCAAAAAGGAGTTGAAAACCGAAACTCAAACACCGTTGTAAACTTAAACAGTATTTTATTACAAGGGGTAGCCAAGCATGATGGAATCCCAAGTGAGAGGGGGAGGGAGAGAGAGAGACAGATGGAGAGGGAGAGAATCAAGTTCTGTGTTGGAACCCACCAAGTGTTACTTACAGAGGTTGTCATACTGACTTTAGAATGCCCAGACTTCCCCAAGTAGAGGCAGCATCCTCAAGGGCCAGCAGGCTCACTGGTGGGTGTCCCCGCCTAGGCAACATGGTCCTTTCAAGTGTAGTGAACCCTCACAAGGATGAGCCATCCACCTTTTTATCTATTTGCTAGAATTACGTCTACCTGGATAGGTGTGGCCACCACCACCCAAGTAGAGGCCCCTGGCCCCTCCCCCCTGTTATGTGAGTGGTCATCCTCTGCACACACGCTAGAGCATTGGAATTTCCTTGTACCTGCATGATCCGTTGCAGAGGGTCTTAATGAAATGGGTCTGAGGGTTTACTTCCTCATCTTTTTCCTCCCTTTCTCCTTCAAGTGCCCTTGGACAGCCATTAACCAATCGTGTGAGCCCAAGTAATTTTATTTTATACTAAATGTTTCCCTCAAGGAAGAAGTCCTCGCTTATTGGCGTGTGTTTTCCCATAACTTGGCAGGGAAAGAATAATTTCTAACAGGCGGCAGGGCCAAACAGAGACCTGTATCTAAACCAAGCTGGATACAGATGTGGTTAAAGGTGTATGGCCACTGATTTCCAGTGAGAAAATGCAAAAATACTGATTTTTTGGTTCATAAGCACCCATATGTCCAGAACAAACAGAAACACTGGCTTCCATAGACAAGCAAAGACTCTTCCATGTGCTGTTCTGAAGTCTCATTTCAAATACTGGAACTGTAATGCTTTTACTATATTGAAGGAACTCTGTCTTAAATTTTTACTTAGGGCTAAATCCTATAGTTCTGTTTCTACCACTATTTGCAGCCACACACTAGCAGCATCAACACACTGGATTCTCTGATGTCCTGGAGATGTCAAATGCTCACACAGAGAAATCTCTTGCTGTGTCTGTCCCTTTACTTCTTAAAAATATTTTTTTTTTTTTTTTTTAAGAATAGATAGAGACATCAAGGAATAGGATGGCAGAATACTCACCAAGAACATTAATACATGAAGGCAGTTGTATTTTTCTAATGCTTTCTCTAAAATATTTTTTACCTGTTAGGAATGGTTTTAGAAAATGATACTTGACATCAGCTATCACTTATCCACTGACTAGCTCTAATGTTGAATTATTTCAACTTTTTAAGACCATCAGTCAATTTTAATGAATTTTGTAGTCTGATTTTCATACTCATGATTGATAACCTGCTTAATTATGTTGTTGTACGATGCCCGGAGTATTGGTTGGGTATAACAAAAACAGTAAATAAATAAAAACTGTAGGATTTGTTCATCTTTCACTGACTAGCTTTTAAGTACATAACTTGTAATTTATTTGCACTATGCAGGAAAATGTTTTTCTAGCTTTTAATGTACCTGTTCTAAAATAAATTTCAATGAATAAAGTAATTGCAATTATTAATTTCAGTTACTTGACCATTCTTTGTAAATTCATCTCCCAACGTATCTTGCAATTTAAAAAATTTTCTCCTTTACTGATCTTAAGACTTTCCCCCAAAACTTCCATTTTGAAAGTTTGCAGAATTATGTATAGCATTTCTAGCTATGCATGACTGTTCCTATTGGTAACTCTAATATTAACTGAGGACTCATGTTACCAACTCCTAATTTATTCACAGTGTTTAACTCTTTCCCTATGGATATTGTGTTGTTTTCTACTCTTCCACCATGAATAATCCATTTAAAGTTATTTTGTTGCCAGAGATATCTGCATGTTAGCATGCTGGCTACGTGTTTTTCTTCAGTATTTACCAAGTCTTTAAATTTCCCTCTGCAGAGTATGATTGCAGGCTACAGAAATGAGAACTTACCAGAAAATCCTAGTTTAGATAGGAGAGCAAGGCAGCTCCAGGTATTTGTACAACCCAAATTCTGTAGTTATAAGATTGTCTCCAGGCTGATATCACTGAGACAATTGGTATTTTTAGTTCCCTAGTAGGATAGCTATAATTATATTCTGCAATGCTTTCTTTAAAGAAAATGCAAAACAAAACTCTCCAACTTCACTTTTAGCTGTCAGTTTTCTCCAGTAGACTACAGTAGATGCCAAGAAAGCTAAACTGTGTTTACATACTTTTAGGTAAAAGTTACAAAATTGCACTATCAAGAAAACAATATCTTCTGCTATCAGCATAAGCAGTCCAAACTCCAAATATTTCAATGGCACAAGCTGGACAGTAATTAGAATACATTTCAGGAACCTGTTCATATCCTGTACATTTTTTACTCTTTTTATTGTAAAACACAGCACAAAGGAGTGTAAAGATGTCTATTAGCAATCCCTTTAGAATTCGGTAGAATCAGTCATGAATGAATAAATAAAAACAATTTAAAACACAACTAAGGTAGTTGTTACTGTATTGGTACTCAGTTTTTAGTTCAATTTACTTCTTTGTGCCATTGCTAAACTTCTCTGGTCTACAAAGCTTCTTTCGGGTGCATTTGAGGAGTGACATCAGACTCATGCAGTATTGCCTGCAAGATCAACATCCTGAACTGTTGGGAGTTGTACAAGAGGAGTCAGATACTTGGTTAACAAATACCCTAGTCACACCTAACAACAGCCAATGTACTTTCAGTCTCCTGAGAATTTTATCTCAATATCTACATAACTGACCTCTCTAACGAGGGCAAGCACAAAACTGACATCTTGGGGAAAACAGATGCTTTGGGCTTAAAAAAAAAAGAGAGAGATAATGTCAGAGGTAGACTTGCCAAACAAAACAGAATTCCTATTGTTAAAAACTAAAGAAACACCCCTTACATTCTGGTTAAAGTGGAGTAACCACTCATATAAGGCACTGGAAAAACAAAAGTGAGAAATAAAGATGAACAACATTCAGAGTTCATACTTCTGAAAAACATACATCTAAGTAACGGCAAGCTCTACGGGCATAAGCAAACTGTTGCCAGAAATACCATTTTTTTGTCTATAATGTGCAATTCAATTTGCCGAAACAAACAAATCCAACAAAAAAAGATTTTCTTTCTTACAATCCTAGGTGGAAAATTGTTTCCTGCCACTTTCATTGAGGTAATGTTTCTGTGGGGAAAAGTATATTTTCATGCTATTAAAAAAAAAGTGGCCTTTCCAATCGTTTCTCTGTAATGAGTGTAATAATACTTATATTTCCACAAACTACATTAAATCATATTTAGCATTGAGATCTGTGTCCTGGCAACTTTCTTGTTGTTTTTATAGTTTCTTTTTCCAGCCAGCAAATGCTAGAACCCAAGCTGTCTCCATTTTTACAATCACCTCTCTCCATGCTTGCAGGAAGTGCTGCCGTGCACTCCAAATATATGATGCTTCATAAATCTACCTCACCTTTCAGTAGTTTGATGTTTCAGTAACAACACTGTCGTGGGTTCGACTCTGGCAAAATGCCAAGCCCCCCACAAACCCACATGGTCCCAGCGAAAGGAGGGAAGGAAAAAACCCCTGAAACTGGAAAAAAAACTTACATACATATGTATTTACACCAAAGTTACCACACATATATGTACAAATATAAAAAAAACCCCAACAATAATTTCACCCCAAGTCACCCCCCCAACAACACACAGATTCCACCATCCAAACCCACAAGAAAAAAAC
>JAWWEU010000091.1:3060546-3071058 GCA_035583155.1 Acropternis orthonyx
GCTTAAGTCAGGTGATACTTGTCCCTCTAAATCTACGTAGAGTCCCATGGCCTACAAAACTGAGGCCTGCTAAATTTAGCTTTGGGCTTAACTAAACTAAGGCCTTAATCTGAGTTTTTTGGGGTTTATCAAACCCATCACAACAACATTTAATTTATTTAGATGATTGCCATTTTGACATGTTTAGCCATACTTTAACATAGAAATGTTTCACAGCTCTAAAAAACCCATTTATTGAGCCAGCAGTATCACCAATAATATTTACTAACCGAGGAAACACATCCTTAAAATGTGAATATGTAAATGCAGAGCATTTTATTGCTACCTACAGAACAGTGTATCATAATTCTTAATAGCCACTGCTACGTTTTGAACCTTTTTTAGTTTTTTTTCCAAAATAATGTAAGTATGAGAACACCAGTGTTAAAGTACAGATTTTTTGTGTATGTGTGTTTAAACTTGCTACATACACCAGGGAGGTAAATGTTCTTTAAAGGACCAAACTCTGGAAATAGATATTTCATAAATTTAAGTGAGCAGAACTCAAGACTTGGAATTATACACACATGGTTTCTGTACCTTGAGATTCAGTAATTTGGAGGGAGGAATTTCTATTTCCTTAGAGATCCTGTCGCCTGACCTACATTTTCTTTAAACCAAGACACAAGGTCAGGTTGACAGGGCTATAGTTTTCTGAGTCCTCCTTTTGACCCTTCTTATAGATGTGCAACATGTTGTTTAAACTCCAGTTGTCTGAGACCTGCCACAGTTCGCCAGGACTGATGAAAAATGATGGAGGATGGCTTAGCAAGCTCTTCCACCAGATCCCTCAGTACCCTCAGATGAATTCCATCTGGCCCCATGGACTTGTGAGTGTCTAAGTGGCACAGCATGTCACTAACTACTTCCTCCTGGATTACATGAGGTTTATTCTCAACCCTGTCCCTGTCTACAAGTTCAGGGGATCTGCTGCCCTCAAGATGACAGATCTGTCTGTTACAGGCCAGGGCATCAAGTACCTCAACCTTTTATTCATTCTTGGTGACCATGTTTCCCCCCATGTCCAATACAGGATAGAGCTTTTCCTTGGCCCTCCTTTTGTTGTTGTTGTATTATAAAAACACTTTTATTATCTCTCACAGCAGTGGCTAGGTTGAGTTCTAGCTGAGCTTTTACCTCTCAAATTTTCTCCGTACATGACCTGACTATAGCCTTGTACTTTTCCTGAGTTGCCTGCCCTTACTTCCAAAGGTCATAAATTAATTTTTTCCCCCTGAGTTCCAGCCAAAACTCCCTGTTCAGCCAGGCCACTTTCTGCCCTGAAAGCTTGTCTTTCAGCACACAGGAATGGCCTAATCCTGCACCTTTAAGATTTCCATCTTTCCAGCCTTCCTGGACCCCTTTATTATTAAGGACTGTTTCCCAAGGGGCTCTCTGAACCAGTGTCCTGAACACACCAAAGTATGCCCCTCAGAAATCAAAGGTAGAAATTTTGTTGACCATCTTCGTGACTTCATCAAGAAAGTAAAACTCTGTCATTTTGTGGTCACTATGTCCAAGATGGCTTCTGACCACCACATCTCCTACCAGCCCTTCTCTATTGTTAAACAGAAGGTCCAATAGGGTATCGCCCCTGGTAGGCT
Organism: Acropternis orthonyx; assembly: GCA_035583155.1. Classification (NCBI taxonomy): domain Eukaryota; kingdom Metazoa; phylum Chordata; class Aves; order Passeriformes; family Rhinocryptidae; genus Acropternis; species Acropternis orthonyx. The sequence goes on from JAWWEU010000091.1 coordinate 3,062,190, forward strand.
CAGTTGCCAGCTGTGTCAGTTATCTTCGACACACTCCAGGAGCCTCCTAGACTGACTCCTCTCTGCTGTGTTGAGTTTTCAGCAAACATCCGGTAAGCTAAATTTTCTCACAAGAAATAGGGCTGGTGATCACTAAGTGTCAGCCAGTCACTTATACAATATTTCATCTGCTTCTTAATCCTGGTTGGGTGGTCTAATTAACAGACTCCCAACAGAATGTCTGTCTTATTAGCCTTCCCCCTTATTCTTACCCACAGGTACTCAACCTCACCATCACTATCCTTCCTTCCCCCAAAAAGCTCTAGCTTCAAATCAGGATCCCCATTCCTTTTCTTTGCCTGGAAACGAGAACAAAAACACGTGGGATTTTCTAGTTATCATTTTCTGCATGTGGACCTCCACCACATGGAACCATTTGCAGCCATCAATACTTCCGGACAGAGCATCAAGGCTGCTAGTAGGAGAAAAGATTCTACAGAAGAAGATGGCAGTCAGATGGATACATTGTACTGGTTTTGTATGGCAAGGTTTTGGCAGCAACAGGCTGTAGGTGTGGCTTCTGTGAGAAGCTTCCAGAAGTCTTGCTCGTGTACAACAGCACCAATGCCTGCTGGCTCTAAGATGGACCCACTGCTAGCTGAGGTTGAGCCCCCCAGTGATGGTGGCAGCACCCCCGGGATAACATAGTTAAGAAAGGGAAGAAGAAAACTGTACAACTACGGCCAGAGAGAAGAGTAAGAATATGTGAGAAGTAACTTTACAACCACCTAAGTCAGTGAAAAAGAAGGTGGAGGAAATGCTCCTGGCCTTGGAGCCAAGATTCCCCTGCACCCCACTGTGAGGTAGGCTGTTCCCCTGCATGGAGGCCCACAGTGGAGCAGATATACACCAGCAGCCCATGGAGGACCCCACACCAGAGCAGCTGAATACCCAAGGAAGGTTGTGACCCTGTGGGAAGCTTGCTATGGGTCCTGGTAGGATCTGTAGTCACATGGACAGAGGAGCTCATGCTGGAGCACGTTTCCTGGCAGAACTTGTGACCCCGCAGAGAACCCACCCTGGAGCAGTCTATTCCTGAAGGACAGCACCCATGCTGGTGCAGTTTGTGAAGCCCATATAGGAAGGACTTACTGTAGTGTGTTGATCATGGCTGGATGCCAGGCACCCACCAAAGCCACTCTATCACTTTCCTCCACAACTGGACAGGAGAGAGAAAACATAACAAAGGGTTAGTGGGTTGAGATAAGGTCTGGGAGAGATCACTCACGAATATTATTATGGAGAAAACAGACTCGAATTTGAGATATTAATTGACTTTATTACTGACAAGATCAGAGCAGGACAATGAGAACTAAAATAAATCTTAAAAACACCTTCCTGAGCTCTACATCCTTCTGAACAGTGGCCTGGGGAGACAGGGAATGGGGGTTATGGCCAGTTCATCACAGGTTGTTTCTGCCACTGCTCCCGAAAAGGTCTTCGCCCTGCTCCAGTATGGGTTCCCTCCCATGGGAGACAGTCCTCCATGAAGTTCTTCAATGTGAGTCCATCACACAGGCAACAGGTCTCCACAAACCGCTCCAACATGGGCCACTCTTCCACAGGGTGCAGCCTGTCATAATGTGGGTCCCCTACAGGGTCACAAGTCTTACTATGAGTCTCTCCATGGGTCTGCAAGTTCCTACTAGGAGCCTGTTCCAGCATGGGTTTGCCACGGGCTCACAGCGCTCTTTCAGGCATCCACATATTCCAGTGTGGGTCTCCTACAACGGCTGCAGGTGAATCTCTGAATCCCTGTTGTCCTCCATGGGCTGCAGGAGGACAGGTTGTTTCACCATGGTCTTCACCACAGACTGCAAGGAAATCTCTGCTCTGCTGCCTGGAGCACCTCCTTCCCCTCCTTCTTCACTGACCTTGGTGTCTGCATAGTTGTTCCTCTCACATATTCTCATTTTACTCTTCCCTGGCTACAATTATATCTGTACAATTACTTTTTATTTCCTTCTTAAACATGTTATTATAGAGACATTTACTGTCATTTCTGATTGGCTTGGCTTTGGACAGTAGCAGATCCATCCTGGAGTCAGCTGGCATTGGCACGGCTGGACATAAGGGAAGTTTCTAACAGCTTCTTGCAGAAGCTGCCCCTGTAGACACCCCCTTCCCCCACCTACCAAAACCTGGCCACACAAACCCAATATTCTCACACTAGACAACTTTGTGAAGGACTGTCTTCTGTAGGAGAGACCCCATGCTGGAGCAGAGGAAGCGTTCAAGGAGTCCTCTCCCTGAGGAGGAAGCCAGTGGCAGAGACAATGTGTGATGAACTGACCACAGTCCCCACGGTCCTTGTGTACCACTGGAGAGAAGAATGAATTTGGTAGTGAAGTTGAGCCCATGGAGAAAGGAAGGATGGGGACAAGTTGTTTTAAATTTTGGTTTTATTTCTCGTTATCCTACTCTGATCTGATTGTCAGCAAGTTCAACTCATTTCCCCAAGCCAAGTCTTTTTTTTCCTATGACAGTTATTGCTCTGTGATCTTAAACCCCGGGCCTTTTGTTACATTTTCTCTCCCTTATCCAGCTGTTATGGGAAGTGATGGAGTGGCTTTGTCAGACTTGTGTTCTCTCAGGGTCAAATCAGCACAATACACAGGCGGGGCAGCTTTCAGGAGACGGCCAATATAAAATCATTGAATCATTTAGGTGGGAAAAGACCTTTAAGTCATTATGTTTAACCATTAACCCACTGTGGCCAAGTGCACCACTAAACCATATCCCCAGGTGCCATATTCTTTTAATGATATTGTCATTATGATTTTTAATGATATTTAATGACATGTCTTTTAAATACCTTCAGGAATGGTGACTCCATCACTGCCCTGGGCAGCCTGTTCCAGTGCTTGACAGCCCTTTTATTGAAGAAATTTTTCTAATATTCAGTGCAAACTTCTGATGGTGCAAGTTGGGGCCATTTCCAAACATGCACAGACAGAAAACCATAGGCAAAACACAACCATCAGAAACTGACCTCTTTTTTGGAGTCCTGATACATTTGGAAATACAGAAATACAGGTCAAAATGGTTGCAAGTATTTTAACATATGTATACAATTTTTGTATATCAGAAACCACGTGACTATACTGAACATAGCTCAGTGAAGTTTCAGCCCCAGAATTTCATGGCTGACAAATTCAAAGGCAACTGAGAAAACTACAGACAGATCTTAATTGTAGACAGCACTTCTTAAATAACCAATGATAAATATAAAACAGAAAAAAGGAATTTGGATGTATTACCAGAACAGAGTCTGAGTTACTGCAAGAAGTTTCTACAGAGATCTGAAACTATTGCAAAAGCCATCTTCCTCATTAAAGGTCTTTATGATTCATCCAAAAGTAAAACAACCAAGAGGAGTCCCTTCCCAAAGGCTCTCTTCATGTCTCATAAGAATGAAACTGTCTCTTGGGTCTTTGAAAACCCTTATGGTAATTAAGCCAGTAAAGACATATTGGTGTCTTATTCCACAGTTCCTTTACTTTTTAAATACTGGTGACTTGGAAATTACCATAGATGAAAAATACTTACCACAGCACCAAAAATAACACATACCAACCTGAAATAGAAATGAATGAGCTCCAAAGAAAGATAAATATACATTACATGAAAAAATAATTTTTTTTATATATATATATATATGTTTATATAGCACAGTAATCTCTTCACACACTTTTTAATTACAGTTTTACACCTTCTACACAGGTCCTTTGGGACCTTATTAACGGGATGAAGTTTCATTCCTCAGTACCTCATTTGGTCATTTACATTTTTGCACAGTTAAGAAATGAGACAAAGTAGAGAATCTCTCTCCTATTTTGTACTTGTTTTGCCTGGGTAAAGATGATACACAGCATTTACTCTTTTTGAAAGGAAAGCAACTCTTAATTTTACAGACAGGGCTGGGAAGTTTTCTTTTGGTCTCCTTTTGCTTTATTAGAGTATGCTTTTTTCCTCCATGATTTCAGAATGCATAAGACAATATTAAGATGTGTCATCTACAGCTAACTAGTCAGGAGTTAAATTTGGAAACCTGTATGAAAACTTCCATTTATACAAGATGTGGCTACACCTCTGTGTGTCTGTACTGCCTAGAGTTTCTCAGGCTTTTGAAATCACAGGCCATTTTAAGTTATCACATTTTCTTTTACACTACCACACATCTTTATCATCAAACTTTTAAATACATGCTGTTCAGTGTGGATTTATAACTGGGTAGCATTTACTATGGAAAGCGACTAAAAAGCACAGTGTGAGAAATAGTGGTGTAGGGATTTTTTGTATAGCACTACAAAAGATAAAAATAAGCAACAGAAGAAATACAATATGAAACAAAGGAGGGCATATAATGAAGTCAAAAAGAGAAGTAACACTGGCAAGTATAACATGGGGAAGTAACGGATGTTTAGGAAAGTTGTATGTATTCCTCATGTTTTAAAACTGATCAACCCATGCAGTTACAAAAACAATAGCAGTGTGAAATTCTCACCAGGTAATTATATCACTTCTTTCTTTCTATCACTTTATTGCATACAATGCAATACTACTAACTAGTGTACATTATTTGTGAAATAACACATTGATGAGGTATAACATCTTATATGGAATAAACCTCAATTTTGAGATACTTTCTTTAATATTCTTTAGTATAAGTCCCAAGCAAATAGTGTCAGAAAGTTGAGAAAACACTTATATTAAATACATATATATGCATATTTTGCAACTACATCTACACACAGGTTTAGTTATATCTCTCCATATTAATAGCAATTTTGTGTCTAAGATAAAAAGACAGACAATTGTTTGAGTTACTTCTACAGTGCATTTTTATATTTGAATATATTACTATTAGTTTTACAGAACTTCTTTACTGTGCTGGCAATCTTTGAACACTTCAGTAGGTGGATGTTTTTTGTTGCTTTTCTTTGGCACACCACCACCATGAAACTATCATTTGTATCTCAAGCAGAAGAAAAAAGAGTAGAATCAGTTTTTTAGCAGTACACGAAAGTAAAAAATAGTATGCCAATAATGATGGCTTTTTAAGCCCCAAATGGAGTGTGAATGATGTGTAGTAGAGAAGAAGAAGAAAAGATTTAGTGAAACACAACCTTGGCATAGAGGTAGACTGTGAAATCCAGAGAAAAAGAATTCTTATCAAAAGAAAAATAGTAAAATAGTGTTTACTGTCTGTATGAATTCCTTGTACTAAAATATCTTTGAAACCTTTCCCCATATTTCTGGAATTTCTATTTCAAAGTTCTTCTGAAGAGTGACTTTTGTACAACTGAATTTAAACATATAAACCAGCATAACTGAAAGCTGGTTTCACAGAGATTGGGGGGAAAACAGATCTCCCATGTTCCATTCAGGACAAGGATGCAGTCCTTTCCTGATATAATTCCTTTCAGGAAGAGGCATGCCTGCATACACAAAAACACACACAGAGGAAGAAGGGAGAGAATGTGGATACACTGCGCTGTGCTCCTGCCAACCAAGCCACTTTTTTTTCCAGCACCTATATACAAATGTTGGTGTCCAAGCACTCACACTGTGGTTTTTGTCTTTAAAAACCAGAAAATAGTAGCTCTTCAGCTACTCCCAGTTCTTCCAAAACCTGTAGCACCTGGGAGAACTCATTTCAGGCATGAAGATTGTGACATATCTGGAAAACACACAATTTGCAATTGCTGGAGTATCATTTACTCTGACTGTTCTTGCTTGAAACATCAGAAATGGAAAGCTTATTTCCTATGCTCTTGTTTCTCACTACCCTATGAAGCCATAAAACCCCAAATGCTGTAGAATTATTTTCAATGTTAATTTCTTGTTTATCACATTTCCCAACCTATCTATTTTTTAGTATCTGATAAGTCTCTCTGGGATCTAGATACATTGCTGATAAAGAGCTGTTTGACAACTGCATTCTTGATACAAGATTTCTCAAATGCATTTTATCTATATCACAAAAAGGCCTAAAACATATGTACAAGTATAGGTGTTCCCAGGATCATATTCAAACACATACAGAAAGTAAATGCACTTATGCACTCATATACATACAGTAATAAAATGCAATTTCCATGGGGAAATGCAAAAATTATTGTTAAAATGTCTGTCATCCATGTAAGAGAAACAGAAGTGAGCTGGGCATCAAATTTGCCTACAGCCCCAAACACAGAAGTTCCTGCATGTGTAGTGTTCTACTGTACTTGAAGATAGGCATATCTGGCAGGGAGAGTCTGTCAGGATGAGCTCAGAAAAAACACCCCCAAAGAGATAATTTGAAGACGTACTGAGAATTTGCCTCAGTATCTGAAAATAAACATTAAACCCACTGCAAACTATGCACACTGAAAGTTACTATAAACACCATGTCACACACCAGGGGATGATCTATTTCAGCTAATTAACACACAATCACATGCAACACTGACAAGTGGTTGCCACTTAGGATTGATTTAGGCCTTGCATAGCTTAGACTTGGAAAGAAAAGGTCTTTTTAAAAATTCAGACAGAGAGGAAAGAAAAAAAGAAAGGTAAAATTAAAGTAATTGTAGTATAAACAGGCCCAGATTCACTTGATGGATTAGTTTTCTAGTGAATAACAAGACAGTGTAAAGATATTACTGCCTTTTTTTTTTTTTAATTAAAAATAACCAAAAGGTACAGTCCCTTTTTTGATTTTGAGGCTGCTTTTTACAAAGTCTAAATTAATAGCCTCTGCTTCAAGTTACAAACAAGATTTTTTTTTTTTTTTTACTCAATAGGTAAATCTGTGTAAGTAGAGTGTGTCTTCTACCAACAACACTGGCTTCTGAGGTAGAAGTTATTGTGGCTTAAAATCCTGGTAGAAACCAGATAGACATTACACCACATGTGATTTTTTAACCACCTAGCATAAGACAACAGAATGTCTCTTTTCCTTCTTCATTTCTTCTCTTTTTCCCCAATCCAATTCTCTTTTCCATTCAATCTTTCTTATGAGAGAAAGTATGATGCCATTTCATAACTTCTACGTTCTTAACAAACACACTCAAATGCAAAGAATCTAATTCATTATATGAGAAGTAGGACATGAGAGCACATCTCCAGATATTCACAGCTACACATCTTATGAAGCAAGTTTACTATTCTTAAATGTTGATTGAATTATTTCAAAGATGTCAGCTATTTCTAGCCTGTTAACTCGAGTCCAGTTATTTCATGAACAGTTCACAGATACTACTGAGGAGTAATAAAAGAGATACGACTGGAAAAAAAAACACCTGAAGATGGCCTACACATCCACAAATGGTTTAAACAAGACTTCAAAGCAAGGAAATTGAGGAGTGGTCATGGAAGTATCCAAGAAAAACTGAGGAGGTATCTGTAGCTCCTTTGGAGTGTGTTCAGGTGTTGTTGACTTGTGCACTTTGCATTGCTCAAAAAGGAATGACTACAGAGGCATGGCTAGAGTCTGCGCCAGTGACAGCAATGTCTTCAGGTATCTTCATTTGCTTTAGTAGCATTTCACACAGGATCTGACACTGAGCCTGCAGTCTTGTCAACAGCATAGATGGGGAGGTGGTGGTTGACTTCAGGTATGAGACCCCAGTATATGTGAAAGTATCACGTGTACTTGTGATAAAGGCAGAGGGGAACAAGACTACCTACTGAATGAGAGTGTGAAACAAATACAAATCCTGCCAGCCTTCCTTAAATAAAAAGGATGTCTTCCAAAATACACATGCAACTCTGAAACAGAAAGCTAATTCCCTATGCCCAAAATGTCAAATTTCAGAGTTCAGTAAGATGAAGCATTAAAATATACAACCAGAGCTTGTAACCTTTGGAAAACACTGGATAAATTATAAGGTTTTTATCACAGTTAACCAGCAAGAGTTATGAGGCTCTATCCTTAAGCAACAGTCATCACCTAGAGTGCAGGCCCTTAGCTATGCAAATGCAGGTTTGGAAATGGGATGATTTCCACATAGTCATGAAGAACCAGCACCCAGCTAAAACCCAGCTGAGGTAAGATAAGGAAATTTGTGCTTGGGTGACACCTTAGCAATGTGTAATCCCTATTGCACTGGCCCTGTTTTCCAAACCTGTTATCAGAGCTAGTAGGCATCTTTTCTGACAGTGAGTTGACTGTCATTTTCTATTTGCTAAGTGCCTCCAACAGTCTAACAACAGTGTGAAACTGGATCCACAAAGTTTTGGTCCAGCAAATTCAGTTCATCAGAAATGGGGTCAGAGTTGACTGTCCAAGGTCAGGCAGGGACAAAACTTTGACCTCGTGTTCTCAAATTTGGGATCATTACTAGACAGCTACTTGATTTTGCCATTAGCTGTCTCTCACTTCATGTCCTTCTTTATATAATTCCTAACAACAACTGGCATTTTCTCTTGTCAGAAAAGCTGACATATTCCTTCACCATAAACCATCTGAGAAAAGAAAATGGGCAAGAGAATGGGTGCTTTGCCATTTGGTCTGTTACTGTTAACAATGTGGGGACAACAGGAGATTCTGTGGCGGGTAACCAGGATGAAGGGGAACAGTTAGTATTCATACCAGTAGGAGAATAAATTAAACTGAACATTTTAGTGGAAGAACCACTGATCTTCCCAGTAAAAGAGGATATTTCACATTATACATAAAGGGCAGCAAGGTTTAAAACTATAGAAAACAATTTTGGAAAGACTCTTTCTGCTAACAACTTTATCATTAACCATGATTATCCTTAAGTTACCTTAAGTTATTTCTGCATCTATGGGGAGACATTTTATTTGCAAAAATGAAAAAACTGGGGTATTAAAGTCACTG
>JAWWEU010000091.1:3121929-3132926 GCA_035583155.1 Acropternis orthonyx
TGCCTGTGTGGCTTTAGCTGCTGGTGCTTTCCATAAAAAGAACTTCTAGACCTCATGTATTTGGTTCTGAAATGCTGGCAGTTTTTAAAACAAATTATATTCATAAGAATGCCAGAATTTTACTGCCTGTAAAATGCAGTTCAGTTCTGGTCAAGACTAGCGTTTTCTCATACAAATCAGCAGGTTATTAGAAATACATTTTCCTCAAAGATTTTGAATGAGGTCTTTTCCCAGGATTTTGAAATCCTGAAATAAACATTGAATTGGTCCTAGCATTTTGGTGTTTTAGACTATTCTAAGATGGAAGTTCACGAGGTGCTACAGCCTTTAAACTCTCATGAAGAATGGGCACAACTGAAATTCAAATGAATTTTATAAACACTTAGTGCTCCAAGTGAAGAATGGAAATCAACCAGTCAGCATTTCATTTCAGGAACCACCATGTTGAAGGTGCCAGGGCATCCAAATGAAGACAAAGCCTTATGTTACTTATGTGACAGACATCTTCTTCTCCTTTCCTCAACAAGGATGCCATGTTGTCACTCTCACCCTCTTAACACCTTCCTCCCTCTCACAAACCACCCACTTCCACTTCTGTCCCCCTGTTATGTCACCCCAAAACCAGAATCTCACTTCCATGACTTCAGGCTTCATGAATCTTTTTTCTGCATTGTTTTACCTTCAGAAATGGATAGCAAGCCCGAGTCCTTGCACACATGCCATCACCACTCTGTCAAGTACCAGCTTTCACCTGGCCCTTATCACGCTCCAGCCTAAAAAAATACATGATATATACAAGGCTCACAGAAGTCAATATCCCTGACTCCCTACTTCTTTTATTTCTCAAAAGTGCAGCTGAGAGATAGTATCATTTCAGGAGAGTCGATGGCATTCTAGTGTGGAATGGAATTTGCAAGTAATTCAGTTTAGCACAGTAAAAACACAGGTTTCCTGTGTTATTTTCCAGGAATATGCTGGAAACCTTCAACCTTTCACCTGGGAAAACTTTCCTTCTATTGTCTCAATTTGGTCTGTTCTTTCCCTCAATGAATAGGAACTATTCAATCAAGTGTGCCTTCTCCCTAACCATTCTTTGTCCAGGCAGGACATCTTCAAGAAACAATTGTTTTCATTTGCATTTAATAGAAATATTCTTATATAATATTACAGCTGCTGCTTTCACATTATTCAAGCAAGCAGCTGAAATTAATTACCCTCCATTCTTGAGCAATGCCAGAATGCTAGCAGGAAGTCTTTTGCTTTCCTCCCACAGCCTCACTACCACTTCTTCTGGAACCTGAATCCAAATATTCAATTTATTACATGTGCCTTGAGAGCCACAGAGCCTTAGCCAAGGAATACAACTCAGTCATGCTTTTAGAAATTAATTTACACTTATCATAACACACACACACACAAAGAGCAAGTCTGTAGTGTTTGCATCAAAGTACTCCCAGTTTTTAGAGGCAGCCTTAAAAAGGAGAAACTGGGGAAGAGAGGTTAGTGTTAAGTGGAGCTGTCAGGTGTTGGTGATTTTTATTCACAATGATGCAGAAAGGATATCAGGGAGGGGAAATATTAAGAACCATTTTTGTATGAAAATTGTGCTAGAAAAATGAGTTTTTCATGGAAGTCTTCATGGGGAGGAATTTGTTTGCAGGTTGCATTATCCAGAGATAAGGTACCCACAGAAGGTGACATTGTCTGAAAGGACAAACTGAGGAGCAATTATACATACACTGACAGAGAGGTCACGAAATTTGAGAGCAGCACCATTTCAGCAAATGCTGCTTGGATGATGGTGTTCTGAAAAAATCACACAAAAAAACTTCACCATCTTAGAACTAAATGATTACATTACTTCAGAAAAAGATTTATTGCTACCATATAAGTTGACTGAAATCAAGTAAGGGGAAAAACACAGCATAAACTTCAAAAAATCCCCCTACCCACAGAATTTCATCATATAAAATAAAACCTACTGTGTATAGTTTTGAAAAGTGTTTTAGTCAATATTAAAGCTGTTTGCTTGCCCCAGACTGTAGATATTTTGAGTTTGCAGAATTTATAGTAGGAAACAAATACAGAATGTTATTCAACTCACCTAATTTGATAAACAAAGCCATTACCTTGAATGGAATGAGAGGGAGGAAAAGGTCAGCAGAAACCTGCTGTATTGACAACAAAAGTACAAGGCTTGGTTTGTGGGATTTCCATTCCTGGTTTTAACCACCAAAAAAAGTAATTTTGCTAGTTAACAGTAGTTAGTAGTTGACTAGTTTGCCCTAGTGAAAGCACCTACAACCAATACTCTCACAAGCAACCAAAATACACAGGATTAATAATTATTAATACTATTGTTATGACTGTATGGATATCAATGAAAGCACGATGTAAACAAATATTTGAGCTTTCCATATAGCACCTACTTCATAGTACCTAAAAGCACAAACAGTTTTTTTCCCTAATAGTTAAGAGTTAATGCCACTTCCTACTCTGCGAAATGGACCATAACCACAGAAATATATACTATTTCTTGAACTCTAAAAGAGATTCATTTTTTCCAAATATGAATTAGGTGAACGATCTTACTTCATTGCCCCAAAAGATGTGTATAGTCTTTCAATACTTTATTTTCACATGCTAAGTAGATTGATATATGAATTTGGTCTTATTCACGTATTACAAATCAAAAGGGTTATTTCTCCTCCAAACTGGATGTTGCCGTATGGAACCTCCTGCATCTTGGCAATTGCTCTAAACCAGGGAGTTTTTATTTTCGAAAACCTCAGTCTATCAATTGGTAAAAGCTGCCACCTATTGGTCAGTAGACCAATTTATGTCATCAAGGTAAAGAATTACTTCAATGCAGCAAACTCTACTGGTACATTGCAGAAAATCTTCCCCAAACTTTAAAAAGAACAAACCACACAACAAAACCAAGAAATAGTCATAAGATATAGTTTCAACAGCAAGGCTCATTTTAATCATCTGGTCTCATCCTCAGAGAACAAGGAGGCTGGAATTGCACAATCCTGCCAATAAATTCATCCTTTTTACCAGCATCTTTGTCCACACAATAATATCAATAGTTCCACCTCGTTCTTCATAGAGATGAAAGTCAAACTGTCCCTCCACTGAGGATTCAAAGTTTTTGGCATAAGCTGAAAGGAGAACAAAAAAGAAAGTAATATTGCACTGTGTAGGCATACACTTTCTTGAATTGTAAACTTGATCTTTACAATCTGTTCAGGAATTTTTTTTTCTATCTGCAGTATCAGTATCTTGAGCAGGGAGAATTAAAAAATAATAATTACGAAAGACCACTAGCTAGTTCTCCCATGCCTTTCTGACTTAACAGCAACCTCCAAAATCGTGAAACCTGTCCACCTTCAAAAGCCTCCTGAACAAAGGACTTGCCCTGAGAGTAATTACGTCCTCTGTAGAATAATTACATCCTCTCTTAAGTGACAGCTGCAAAGTTCTGTCTCTGAGCTCAAAGGAGAACAAAACACTTCAAATGACAAGTCGATGGTGACTGTAAGTACTTAAACAAACAATTTTATCATAGCCTTTTTCTCCAGCTGCAGTAATACTGGGAGAAATATGATAGTGTGGTTTACTCTGTAAGGCCTAAAATTAGGTTTTTTCCAAAACTATATTTTACTTCTTTCTCAATCATTTTCATACCAGTTACTTCTGACTTAAATGGATTTCAGTTCACGTACTTCTGACCACACTGTGTAGAACAGAAAGCTTACAGACTTTTCTACCACAATGCAAAAGCAGTATTCACAGCAGTCACACCTGTCCTGAGCAAGAAACTACCTAGTACCTTCCCTATTAAGGAAAAAATACTTCTTACACCCATGAGTTCTACTGGTTTGAAATAAATGGAAAACTCCAAGAAGATGATGAAAATTTTTAATTCACAAAAGCAGGAAATTCAATTTCTTCTAATATCAGATTAAGAGGCCCTAATGCAGGTTCAGAGTTCTGCAAATATGGCAACCAAATGTTCCTGCCTTCTTCCTCAATTTCCCCTTCATCTGGCTGTGTAAACCACAGCTGCCATCATTGCCATTGAGAGAGGAAGGTCATATGCATCATTAACAGTCCCAGCATTTTCCATAAACAGCAATTTTCAAAACATTAAGGACCAGGGGAACAAAAAAATAATAGTAAGAAAGCCAAGCAAGTCCCTGCATTAATTTTCTTCCTGATCAATCCTCTCTACCTCTGAAGCTCATACATAAAAAAAATAAAAAATTAATGAAACTTTATACAAGGACACAAAGAGTGAAGTGAGAATATGAGCAAGACGTGGTTTGAGGATAAGGAAATGCAAAAGGATCCAAGAGGAAATCAGCATCAAGCCAGGAAAGTACTTGTCAGAATCACTCTGCATCCATCCCCTCCCATGAATGACCCGTAACAGGAAATGAAAACTGACACAGTCTGTGTGGAATATCAGGTGTGTCCCCCTGCAAATGCACATTTTTCAGTGCTACATTTCCCCCCATCTAGTACTATTTTTGTTTATAATGAAATAGAAAGAAACATCTAAACAAAGCTCCAGGTGCTCTGACAGCTAATTATCACAGCAATATATCTCCATCACTACTGAAAGTCATAAAAACTAAAAAATCTTAAAATGGAAACAAGTATTTTAGAAACATTTCCAGTCACAGTTAAAATTACCTTGCTTTTGTACTTCTGATGTCCCAAACGGAACCTCATATAAGGATCACTTAGTCCATTTGCATCCACTGCCTTAAGTTCACAACCTTCAGTTAAGGTAACACCAACTATCCCTCTCCATAGCTGAGACTTTCTGTGCAGGTCTGACAGACATAAGCTCCAGGTCTGGAACTTTAGGGGGAAAAAAGCACAGATTTGGTTTACAGAATTCCAAAATTTCCCCTGCTTTTAATTTCACTTAACTATAAATGTAAAATAACCACTACAAGCCATTTTGAAGTTATGTCATAATACATATATAAACAATATTCCATAAAATTACTAGGAGAGAAATAAAACAGTGACAATTAAACAGGTACTGCCATATGCTGCTTTTGAAGAAGTAAGCTGAACAAGTGCTTCTTAAGGAAATGTGCATGAAAGAAAAAAAGGTGTTTCTTCCACATCACTTCTCATGTTGATAGAATACAAATAAATGTTACAAAATCTCTTCTATTAGTAGTATATGATTGAGTGAACTTGAACAAACACTAAAATAAAAGTGAGAATACAAAACTTCCATGAGGTTAACATAAATTCTGCTATCTCAGCCTATAAAATAATGTGTTTTTCTAAGAAACATGCATTAAATACCAGCACATAAGTTCCAGAGTTTCAAAACAATGCTGCAAAACTTCTGTCCAGAATTGAGGAAATTGTGGACTGCAAAATCAGCCACTGATTTTGTGCGTTAAAAGAAAATTCACAAACAAACCAGATGCCTACAGCTTTCATTAATGAACTCTGCTGGGGGCTGGGAGAGCAAGGGGCTATGAACTTGAGTAACTTAAGATCATCTCCAATTTCCTCTGAGCTACAAGGTACCATAACTGGGGAATCACCTGTGCGCTCCTGAGGAAGAAAAACATGTCTTGGGTGCATTTGAGAAGCAATGCTGCCAAAGGCTCCCTCTTCTATTCTGAAACTTTATTTGTTCAAGGTTGCATTATCTAAAATCAGAACACTGGATAGCTAAATAGTATTTAATCCTGCAAATTATTCTTTCTAGGAATCAAAAATATGTATAGGTTGCGGTAAATAAATATATGCATTTTCTTCATTATGTAATGCAGTTTGGGAAACAAAGGTTTTATGAGTTCAGCAACCATATCTGCATGGCTGCCTTCATCGTTTGCACACCTCCAGTATCTCTGTAAGAGGTTTTCAGTGCAAATTTGAGTATGAATCTTTAAATGGTAAACACAGATGGATGGTTACAGCTGTGCAGGTTTCCATGGTAGAATTTTACTTTATTACGCAGAGACAATGATAAAAAGCAGACTGGAGTACAGTCACCAGGTTATAACCTGTACTCACCAGAGTGAAGTGTTATATGTGAGAACTGAGACCACTGGGGTTGGAGCAAGTCTGACTAACATGCTTTTTGCAGTATTTCACATATTTTATTGGCATGCATTGGTATTTTCTAATGTTTTTTCATTCCAAGTAGTATGGTTACTCCATAAATATTTCATTATATTTATTAAGGATTTCTCTTCCAGACGTGAAGGATTTGACTTCTTACAAGCTTACTGTTTCTACAAAGGCAAACAAGGAACTGTGGAATAATTTTTAACTTAACCTGTGGGCCATCAGATAGCACACGCTCTACAAAAATTAGTGCACAACTGGAAAAATCACTTGCCAGAAGAGATTTCATTTACAAATTGGGAATATTATAAAAACTTCAAGTTTTTCCTTGGCACAAACACCCTTTTTGTGGGGGGCATACAGTCAACATTGCCAAAGACTTGACTTGTGAAGAAGTGGTAGATTTTTTTCTTGTTCCACTTTCTTAAAAGGATTAGAGCAAAAGAAAGACTGGGAAGTAAATAATCAACATTGACCCTGCCCTGAACAAAAGGTGATGAGAAATACAGAAAGACAAAAAGACCAGACATGTTTAGGAAGACATTTATACTGGGATAGATGCAGTGGTTGACATTTATTTTCCAAAAAGCACACAGTTCTTGTGGTATTTTTAAAAGTTGAGTGGGAATCCATATGATTTCCAGGATACTAACATGGAAAATAAACTTGAGTTTTCACTTACAATTTTTTTTAATTAAGTCTTAAGCACAACAGCATGGCTCTCTACTCCACTAATCACTGGTGAGACAGTGAGTCATTTAGAAAGTATATTTGATTTGAATTCTATATTTTCAGCAGCTCTTAAAATAATTTGCTGCATTAGAGCACCTGTCACATTATAAAGCATGCTGAATTTTTAGGACCAGCAGGGAGTTTCATGAGTGGGAGTAATTTACATATAAGGCAGCAAAGCAAGATCTAAGTGACCAAGAGTTGGGTGTAAAATGACAGACAGGTAAGAGAGGAGTTTACAAGAGTCAGGCAGGAGCCCCAGTAACAAGTGTTCACATGCTGCTGGAGGAAGCCCTCCTGAGTCAGAGCCACATCTTGCAGTCAACAGCAATCAAAGCACCTTGAAGACCCCAGTGGTATTTTGACTGCTAATGAAGCTGCAAAGCTTATGTCTCAACACGCTGGAAGAAAAGCAGCCAAAAGAGTTGGTTGTGGTTGTTTCGTCCTCAAGGTCGGGAATGTAGACCACAGCAGTGTTCTTTACCATCTTCATTGGTAACACACAAATCCATGGAACAGCAAAAGGGAAAGGAGTCAGGGTACAGCTCACTGGAGCTAAAGCTATTGAGATTTCCGGGACATGAAAGGCATGGCATATGTGACCTTCTCCAGCAAGAGTAGCTTCCAGCTGGCACTTTTCTTGTTTCCAAGCAAGACTGAAGAGCAACCAACAAGAGCAAGAGCAATGTTTTCCTTCCAGTCAAAGTGACACATCCTCAGAAATCACAAATTCATTTCATACCATAATTCTTGAAAGAATTAAAAAAAAAAAAAAATTCAAGTCAAAATTGACCAAAAGCTGAGATGAAAAAATGAAAAAGTAAGACTGATGTCACCTTTTGAGTACTTCCCTTATTAATTTAATTTCACAGTGTGAGACAGGTACATTTTTAGGTATCTAAGAAGCTGTCTAATAAAGTCCAGCCCACAGTATGTTGTCTAAAAAGTCAGAAGGGAAACCATGAGAATAAAACAAAGAAATTATCCCATATCTTTCTCAACTTCTCCTATGAAGGACTGTTTCTCAAGAGTAATACTTACATAACTTGTTTCCCTCAGAAAGCATGTCATGAGCATTGCAGCCTGGATTCCCTTTTCTGCCACAAACAGAAAAAATAATGAAGAAACCACATCACCTTTCATTTCTCCATAAATAGGTAGGAAGGTATATATTTCATATTGTCATGGGTTTCTGTGAAGGAAAAAAACTGAGTTTTGGTAGAAGGGGGGAGTAATGAGGCGGCTTTTGTTAGAAGCTGCCGGAAGTTTCCTCTGTCCTTTTGGTGCCAATGATAGCCAGCTCCAGGAGGGACTTCCTGCTGGTGGCCTAGGTCGAGCCAATTAGGAATCATAGAAACGCCTCTTCACATAACATATTTAAGAATAGGAGTTGTTGCACAGTTGGAAGTTGCAGCCATGAAGTAACAATGCAGACATCCAAGGTCAGTGCAGGAGGAGGCAGAGGAGAAGGGACCCCACGGGACAGGAGGACTCAGAGCTGCAGACTCCTGCTGCCTGTGGTGAGGACCATGGTGAAACGAGCTGTCCCCTCAAAGCCCATGGAGGACCATCAGGGTGCAAAGACTCCCCTGCAGTCCATGGAGGAGCCCATGCTGGAGCAGGAGGGTGCATGAAGGAGGCTGTTACCCCGTGGGAGGCCCAGGATGGAGCGAGGTCCTAATCCATGCTGGAGCAGGTACAGCTCATCTATAAGAGACTGGACCCAATGGAGTGACCCACGAGACAGCAGAGGACTGTCTGTCTCTCATGGGAAGGGACCCCATAGCAGGGGAAGAACTCAGAGTTATGTTTCCCCTGTAGCCATGGTGATGACCGTGGTGAGGCAGGCTGTCACCTTGCAGTCCATGGAAAGACCCACGAACAGCAGTTTTGGAAGAACTGCTGCCCAAGAAGGGTCTTGGACATTTACATTAGAAGTGTCTGGAAACAACAGCTGACTGCAAACCTCCCATTCCCTGTGCCCCTGTACTGCTGTGGGAGGAGGGAGAGCATGAAAAGACCAAGAGGTGGTTAGGAAAAGTATTTCTAAGACTGTTTTATTTCTTCCTCCTTACTTTAGTTCTTAGCTTGTTAGTAATAAATTTAAGCATTATCCTTATTCTAAGTCTGTTTTGCCCTTGGAGCTAATTAGACCTTTGCTGTTATCTCTATTCATAAATTCTTAGCTGTTTTTTTCCTTCACTTTGAGAGCGGCAGTGGGGCCCAGAGCAATCTGGGTTGACACCTAGCATTTCAGCCACGGTCAAACCGCCACACATATATGACACCAAAATATGGAAAGAAACAAGGTCAGAATCTCAGTCCATAATCAACTGTCATTAATATCAGATTATTATTCATCTTATTCACATTTTGTGCATTTATATGCTGGATACAAGCATGACAACTCCCGCATCACATGTTCTAAACATCCCAAAGAGAAGGGGGTGGCGGGAAAATTGCAGCCTGCAATGAGTGAGGCTTTCACTCTCTCTTTTCCCAAAAGAAAACTAAAACCTGACTTCTGAAAAGGTGTCCTTCACATCAAATGATGTTTCAAGCTGCCTGTGAAAGAAAAATCCACATACTTTCATATCCAAACACTGCTTTAATGTTTTTACTATAAACAGTATGCAAACTCAGCATCTTCTGACATGATAAACTTAGCTTTTGTTTGTGTTTCACCTATTCTGTCTAAATATGGGTGAGGTAGGGGCATCCACAGCAGAAAAATCTTCTGATACAGAACTGTATCCTCTACTAAATGGGTCTAATGTAGCTAGCCAAACATCAGAGCTGAAAGATGATCTTATAACATGACTCAATGTTCTCTGTGTGTCCAGGTATATCTGGGTAATACTATGGAGGGGGGAAACAAACTAGGCTTAGTCAGGATGTGGGCACTGATCCCAGGTTCGTCAAAACCACAGTCTTAATGAATTACTGTTACTTTCATCAAAATAAGGGATGCATTTAGCAGCTATTTTTGAAAATCCCCTAAATACTTACATTTATCTTTGGCAGTCTAAGTGACCTTTGAAATTTTAGCCCATATTGAGCTGGAGAAATCCCAAGCACTGCCCTACTCCAGCACAATCTCACTTCTTCATTCATCATCAGCCCTCAGACCCTGCAAAGCACACCTCACTGGCATGTGCTCGTACCCATGCAAAAAGACCCTGCTTTTACTAAATCTCCTTATTACACACACCACTAGGACACACTGCTTCTCTGCATCCTTGAATACAATAGACAGAAATAGAACAGTGTGCCTATCATAAACTTATTAGAAGGTTTTAAAAAGCAAATCAATAATACACCTTTACATCCTGCAAATGCATCTCTATCCAAAAATAACTTAGGCTTGGAAGCTTTAAATAAAACCTTAATCAAGAGATTAGTGAAATAATATAGGAAAGAACAGAACTCTTCATCACTGAACAGAGGACAGTCTTACAAATGACTGCTGCAAATTCAAGTAAACAGAATTCTTCTACCGCAGTTTCCAGGATGCTAGCATGGCTTGGATAAAACATGTAAAGTAAAGATTGAGAATGTCAATAGGTACCACTGATAGTTCTATGTGCTACACAATGAAAAAATCAAGGGACAGTCATAGACATTTGCAATGTTTTTCCTATATTAGAAACTACAAAAAGTATGACACCTTGCAGAAGTCATCAACACATAGACACTGAGCTTCCATAATGCCTTCACTGGGATCATGATGATTCCTTCTTAATGTTTGCTCGTTGTGACTAAACTGGTTTTATAAATTGACTGTTACTGATAATAACTGCAATATGAAAAAGAACATTTAACTATCTATCAATGAAATTTTACATTTTCAGATATTTTTATTCTAGGTGAAGCTAATCAAAATTTTTGAAGTTGTGAAATTTACTCTACCTTATGCCTTGTGTTTTCATTATAATTGCCATGTTAAGTCTGATTTATGGTGTTTGCTCTAACAACTGGATACTGCCACTGTAGAGCAGTGTTGTCATGACACTACAGTAATGAGACCTCATACTTTTGCAGCATTTTATGTATTTTTGTGGTTTTCTAAATTGAATAATTTGGCATTCTACTTAGGTCCATGTGATGGGTTTGATAAATCCCAAAAAACTCAGATTAAGGGTTTAGTTTTAGCT
>JAWWEU010000091.1:3163313-3174689 GCA_035583155.1 Acropternis orthonyx
CACAATCACAAAATTGGAAATGGGCATTGAGGGAAGGGGTTAAGAACCTGTCTGCTCTTTCAACTTAATGGATCAACCTGAACATACTTTAAGAACTCACAGAACTTGTTGCTACCAGATCAGTATCTTGCAAGAAAAAACACTGGAGAAAAGTGCCCACAAGATTCCTCACTGTGGCAGCCAGACTGTAGCCTGGATGCCACTCCAATCAGGAATCCTCTCCCTAACACATCTTCACATTCACTGTTGATTAAAATGACATATGTCCAGACCCATATTCTCCAATTAAGGCTGTAAAGTCTTTATAATTGCAAATATTCAGAAACAGGGATATTTCCAGCCTCCTGGTTTCCACTACATTACTATGACAAAATGCAAGTGGCATAAAACTTTCCACACAAACCTATGTCTTACATTCAAAAGAAAGGCCACACTGGAACAGGCATTTTGCTGGATAAATTCAAACTCCAGCTGGCAAGAAGATGCAAATTGTAAGGGGCAAGTGGAAAAACCTTTGTCATACTACCTCGGGGCATGGCAGCACACTCAGACACTGGAAGCATTGTGAAGCACTGCCCCTGTAGGGCTCTTGTTATCTCCTGCCCATGGGACACACCAAGAGGCTTCCTTACCACCCTCTCACTCCCTCAAGGATTCAACACACATCCAGCTGCTCTCAGTTACATGAAGGTAATTGGATACCATGTGGAGAGTTACAGAAGGTTTGGCCAAGGAAAGCTGCCACAGTCTTTGGAAGGTGGAAGAAAGATGATGTTTAATTGCATATGTGTTCATTTCTTTGTCCTAAAAATACACATTTACACTTTGGCTAGCCTTTAAAAGTAAGCACAGTTTCGTGTTCTGATGCCCTTCCCAAAAATATTCACAGACAGCTCCATGAAATACTCAGTCTTCAGCAAAGAACTAGATCAGTATTCAGTGAGGAAATATAATAGGTATTGTTTGCATAAGATTCCACTTTTATGTGTGCACCTCTACTCAAACCCAGATACTAATCATATTCATTATAACAGAAGATTTATTCAACGCTGAAAAAACTAACTAGATCATCCATGCCCAATGCAATACATTATACCATATTTTAATGAGTTCAAATTAAATTTAAATGGCTTGATTATGCCAAAAATTATATTTCAAGATAAAATCCACAGAGTAGGGAAACTTGCATTGCAAATCTTCCCATCCACCATCTTATGCTCCTTTCCACTGATGACAACTGTATTATTTCAGCTTAAAAGCACAAGAAATGTTCATGGGATTTTATTCCTCCCTACCATGCCCCTTAAAATATCTAGCAGGTCTTTTTGTGTACAGACTTGCTAAAAAATTCAACAGATCCAAAAGAAGCAGTAGCATCTGCTTGCCCTGTAGTTCAATAAAATTTTAAATACATTTAAAGCAACTTGAAATCTTATGTTTTATATTTATGTCATGTACTCTCTTTTTTGTGAAAATTCCAAACCAGATGTGCCATCTCAAATCCTCAGAGGGGTGTAAATGCCATGACTGAGGTTAGGCAGGGACCTTACTGTGCTGGGGTGCAGTCTATAAGCATGCAAGACTTGACTCCTGAAGTACATAATGGAAGATACTTGCACTGCTAACAGTTCACTGATGAGCACCTGGCATACCTGAAGACAGTCCAACAATGCTTTATAGTCACAGTCTCATTTCCACAACTATCTCACAGCTCATCCCAGAGCTCAGTAAAGCTAGTGAATTAAACAGATTTAATAATCCAAGTGAAATCACACCTCTAGAGATGAGCAGTGGATGTGCTCATTATGCAATAGCAGAACAGCTATTCTATTTCAAATCATCCCTCCAAAACAAACATGACCAGCAGCTCTGCAGACTTCACTAACACACAAACAAGCTTCATTTGATACCAAAATCAGCAGGTTTGGTATGCAGGCACAGCCCATATTAATACTTGAAACTGCTTGGAGGAGTTGAGCATAATCCTGCTAATTAAAGACAAGTCTGTGTACCACTTTGATTGTGCAGTAGTCTTTCGAAATGTTGACTGTACCTTGCTCAAAACAACAGTAGTGCCATCACAACTAAATAAAAATTGACATGTTTTGCAAATAAACTTGCCATTTCTTTGCTGAACACAACAGGAGAAATTAGAGGACTGGGCAGTTACTGACCAAATGAATTTCAACACAGAAGAGTGCTGGATTCTGCGCCTGGGATGGGGCAGCCCTGGATGTATATACAGACTGGGGAATGAGATGCTGGAAAGCTGTGCTGCAGAAAGGGACCTGGGAGTTCTGGTTGATGGCCAGCTGAATATGAGTCAGCAGTGCCCTGGCAGCCACGAGGGCCAACTGTGTCCCGGAGAACGTCAGGCACAACATCGCCAGGCAGTCAAAGGAGGTGATCGTCCCACTCTGCTCTGCACTGGGGCAGCCTCATCTTGACTACTGTGTGCAGTTTTGGGCACTGCAATATAAGAAAGATATTAAGCTACTAGAGAATGTCCAAAGGAGGGCAAAGGAGATGGTGAAGGGCCTTGAAGGGAAACCATATGAGGAGCGGCTGAGGTCACTTGGTCTGTTCAGCCTGGAGAAGAGGAGACTGAGGGGAGACCTAATTGCAGTCTACAACTTCTTCATGAGGGGAAGAGGAGGGGCAGGCACTGATCTCTTCTCTGTGATGGTAACTGATAGGACCTGAGGAAATGGCCTTCTGAAGTTGTGTAGGGAGAGGTCTAGGTATTAGTAAAATGTTCTTCACCCAGAGAGTGGTTGGGCACTGGAACAGGCTCCCCAGGGAAATGGTCACAGTACCAAGCCTGCCAGAGTTCAAGAAGCATTTGGATGATCCTTCCATGCACATGGTGTGACTCTTGGGAATGGTACTGTGCATGGCTAAGGGTTGGACTCAATGATCCTAGTGGGTCCCTTCCAACTCAGCATATTCTGTGATCCTGTGATTCTGTAAAGAAACCCCCACATTTTCATATTCGTTTATTGCTAGACATAGCTTTAAAGCACAATAATATCCTGTAGTCTCAAACAATAATACTAAAATGAGCAATACATTTTTCTGAGCCAGGGGTGTGGGAAGGAAGGGACTAACTAGTTCAGGGAAATGCCCACTCCACAGATACCTGTCATGATAACCTCACCTCAATAAATAAAACTTTTAGAAGCATTATACAATGAATAACCACCATAGTTTCCAGTCAGGACCATGATTATCACCAAAGTAACCCCGTAAGATGCAGACATAAAGCTAGGTCTAAGTCCCATACTTGTAAAGATGAACTCCTCTGAACTCTGCAGCTGAACATGAACATTCCACTGACCTCAAGGTACACTTCCAAATTGTCACAGAACAACTACCACTCAAGACCCCAGGCACAGGCACACAGCCAAATGCATTCATAGACCTTATTTTTGACAGTGCATGTAGCATGCTTTTTACTTCAGCTACTCATTTCTCCCTAATTATGATAGAAGAAAATTTATAATAATAGGTATTAGTCAACTGTTCCCAAAGAAAAGTGGATGACTGCTTAGAATTACAGAAACCCCAGAAATACTCACATGCTTCGCACTTTTCCCTCCAAAAATTTATTCCAAGATTCAGCAGCCCCTGTGAACATTAGCTTCACCACCTATTTAAAAACCAACAGTCAGAAGAGCTATTCACCGCCTTCCCTCAACAACCAAAGAAGAATGACAGCCTGGTCAGACTGAAGCAACTAGCTGCATGTGATGGTATCTGGTATGTTCTGCCCAATTATCTACTGTCTATTAAATGTGTACTAGTGGTCATCATTTGGGTGTCCTGCAGAAATTAAAAGACATAATAATTCAAATTTGGATAACTAAACAAGGAAAAAAGTGGCAGCTACCTGAGGAAAAGCCATGGTGCATGTGTCAAGGGCAGATGCCTGACCAGAGACCTCAAAGAGGTGAGAAGTGGCTCTGTGGAAAGGTGTGAGAGCGTGAGAACGCCAACTCCCCCTCCAGCCAACTTTACTCTGCATGTTTTATACAAGGAAGGTCTGAGAGAGGTCGCTCCTGCTCCGGTACACAAGCACTCCTGGCAGCGTTGTGCCCACAGTTTGGCATGGCCCTGCCACACAGCCTATCACATCGTGGAGTGGGAGTGTAGGACTCTGACGCGGGCGACGTCTGAGCCATTTCCCCTCTCAGACGAAGGGCAACCCCATGGGTGAGCGGGCAGGTGGGAGTCTGAGACCCAGCGCTGGCCGTCCGCCCAATTCCCCCCACCTCAGCTCCCTTCCCCCAGCGGCCGGCCACACTACCTCCCCGCTTCGCCTTGCCTCACCCTCCCCAGAGACCTTCCCTCGCACCCGGCCCCTCCATCCTAGCCCAGTACATAGAGGGCCACCAGGGGAGCCCTGCGAAGGGCTACAGGGTTTAACACTCACCGCACCACCGTCGCAGTCCTCCGCCCGCTGCTCCTGTCTCCGGCCGGCGATGGGCGAGCCCGGAGCAGCTGCTCCAGGCAGGCAGTGCTGGGCAGCTAGGAGGTCTTCTGGTGTGACAGCTGGACCCCAGGCCGGCGCCCCTCCTTCCCCGCCGCTGGCCCCTCATTGCCGGCGGTGGGCATCGGGCTACAGCAGGGCGGTGTCCCTTTGCCCTGGGGAAGCAGGTCCTCCCGCAGGTGGCGCATGGCAGAGCTGGACTCACTGAACGGCTCCAGCAGCTCGGAGGCCGAGCAGCAGAGGCTGGGCTGGGAGAACAAAAAGACGCGGTCTGGCACTTGTCACCACTGCTTAAAGCCGCTCCACATGGCACCAGGCGGCAGGTCCCCCTTCCTGCTGGTCGGCAGCAATGGAGCGGGAGGCTCTGCAATGCGGCGCTTGGCTGCTGTCTGCCCACGGCCGCTCTGACCCATACCCTCCAGCTGCCGGTTCCTCCAGAGCCGGGCCTGGAAGGATACCACCAACTCAGATTTGTTGGGCTTTCCTCTCATGGTCACCCTGGGATCCTTGCCTGGCTCCATCCTTCTTCTGCGATGGGGGCGGTGGCTCTGGCCGCAGTAGCAGAGCTCGCCGAAGCTTGGCGCCTTCTCTCCGGTGCGGGGCGGGCCTGAGCGGAGCGGAGTAGCGGCCGCCGCCAGGAACAAGCGCAGAGTTGTGCTGCGCCGCCCTCCACTCAGCATGGCGCGACCGAGGGACGCTGGAGTTGCAGCACTGATGTTGAAGCTAAAGAAAGGATGAAACCCTCACCTTGGCCTATCCGGGTGGAAAGTTTGCCGTCCTACGGCCCCCACCCTGTGTGGCACCTCTGTGGCGGGCGGCGGCGCAAAGACCGACAGAAGAGTTAACGACGAGATGTGTGGGGAGCGGTGGCTTGTACATGGGACATAGCAGGAGGGAGCTTATCCTGCCCACCTCCCCATCTGTTTTCTGGACTGGAGATGGTCTCATCATACCAGAGGCTTGAAGGGCAAACGGCTCCGGAGGCTGCCGCAGGGAGCCAGGCTGGGGGAGTGTCTGTGCTGTGATATCTGCTGTCTCCTTTGGGCTCAGGGAACACCCAGACCCCTGTGTGAAGATGGGAACGTGAGGTGGCTCCCTGGCCGGGAAGGCATGCTCTCCAATCCGCGGTAACACTGGGGAGGGAAGCTTCAGTATGATTTGCTCTTACAGGTACAGTAAACACTGCAGAAAATACCGAGCTCTGAAAATACCGGCTCTGCCTTTCGGCAGTGGTGGGCGCAGATGCCCAGCCAGGCAGGACGTGACAGATACGGGCATCAGCCACTCTTGTATTTTTTAAATTAAAAAAAAATATTAAAATAATTGTTCTCTCATCATAGTAGGCTGTACTACTAGCCCCATCACTGCATTTTTGCATGCTTAATGCTATCTAAAACATTTTTTTAATTAGAATAACACCAGCAGGATGATTTCACAAGTCTTTACATTCCATGAAACAAGCAAGCAAAAGAAATCTTTTGGTGTACAGTGAGCCATACCTTTATGTAGTATACTTTTGGGTTTAATTTCAAAAACGCTGCTTCACACCATTGAGGATATCACTGTCTGTATTCAACTTTCCACAAAAAGTTTGCAGTTAGGCCTTTGACAGTACATCTTTTGCTGAACAGGACAGGAAGGATACAAATTAAAAGTACCAAGAAAAAATGGGTGCTTTTGAGTCATCGGTGCCTTGGAAATTCAACCTACAGTTGAGAAAATTTGAGAAAATAGCCAAAATAACCTCTGAACCACTGGAGATTATTTTTGAGGAATCCCTTCAGATAAGTGACATTTCAGGACCAGGAAAAGCCAAAGAAAGTCATAGGGAAATTTTGGAAGATAGAAAATTGCCAGCCTACTTTGATCCCTGCAAGTGAATCCAAATAATCATGCTCTAACTACATAAAAGCAAAAGGATCAGGTAACAAAGTTCAAGGTCTGGAGGAAGCTTATGTGTCAGAGTTTCTGAAATGGCATCCTTATATGAAAGAAGAAATGTGCTAAAATGGAAGCTTTTTAAAATTTCTTATTTTTAAAGTTTCGTATAAATAATGAGCAGGAATCAAAATGAATTTAGTTCTTCATCTACATTGGGGAGAGTGAAAAAGACTACAGAAGTATTTCAATATATACATCTGCCTTGTGTTTCACTCTTTATTTTCACATTACAATTAAAATAAAAAATAGACAGCTTTACAGGTAAAGTGTTTCCTGTTAAAATTATTACTCTTTTCACAAAGCCAATAAATATAGAGGACTACAGCGTTGTATTAAGAACTTATTTGTCAAAATACTGAACTACTCAGATATCTTTAAATGACAGCTCTTTTCCTAAGTCATCCCATTTTACTGTTTAAAAGAAAAAAAAAAAACACCCCCCTACCCCGAAATTTCTTGTTTGTATAGACATATTTTCTACAGCAACAAATCTTACAAGTACAACAGTACATGGTTGCTTGTCATCTGGCAGGAGTGTACACAAGTCTCAATCTACCTTGCACTGTGTTTTTATGACCCGTGCATCGAGTGCTCTGAAATAACATGCTGTCAGGCCTGATTCTTCTTCCACATAAACCAGCATAAGTTTTCCTTACATTAAAATTTTGTCATTACATAGTAGTTTCTGAATCTGTCTAATTTGCCTCCATTTTATCCAATCAGCAAGCAGATTTGTCTATAAAAGGATCAAAGTAGCTTAGGCTTTTTAGTTGCAGAGATACTCATTGTCCTGGGGGTGAAGTCCATCTGGGATGAGAAGGCAGTACATGTCTGTGCTGCAACATGCAGAGTGAGATTATTCTGGAAATAATTCAAATCTGTTCACCATAAACAGTTTTACAACAAAACAAGTCATTCTGCACATTGAATTCTCTAAGCTATGTTCATTTATTAAAGTTGAAGCAGAAACTGACAGAAAAATCACAGCAAGACTTCAAGCAACATTCAAATAAAACTCTCAGTGTTTGACAAGAACATGGATTCAACTCCTCTACAGATGAGAACGACACTTTTAAATGTACAAATAAATGTTTATTCGCCTTAGAAATGAAAGGATATCTAAAAATATTTGTTCACACCACATTGCTTCAAAGTTTTGGAAACAAAACAAACCAAACACAAACAAACAACGAAGAATGATCTGGTATTTACAGGAAACCAAGGAGAACAATTTTTTTATTTCCAACATAGAGATTATACATGTCAAAAAGGAAGAACATTTTCTGCGTAAAGCAACTATCAGTCTCATCAGAACTGTATTTCATCTATCTACTTATGTCAGTACTCTAGTTAGCTTAATTTAAACTGATAGAAAAATGTACTACTGAATGCTAAGTAACCTGCATTTTTTTTTAAAAAAAACAAAACATATTTTGTTAACACTTCTGAGGACGGACCCAAAGACACATAGTTCTCCAGTTTTTTAGGTCAAATAAAAATCTTTGGTTTGGTTTGGTTTTGCTTATTTCTTGAAAAAAAAAAGAAAGATGTTATTTTGTTTCTTCTGTTATTTAGGTAATTATTTGTAGATATTTATGTTTAGAAAGACACTTAATTTTTCAGCTAACTCCTCCTTTTGAAACATTTTTCCCATCATTCAGAATATAAAATACAACAAGGTTGGTAGTATTTTTAAATACTTACCAGACATTTTTGAAGCTGATCTTTGAAGATGGCCTTAGACTCAAAGGCTAAGCATGATTTTGGTCTTCTAGCCTGGAACCAAATTTTTACCACCATTTGCACATCATTTTGCCTTGTTCTTTCTCAATATTTCTTCAGTCTGAATTATTATGGATTGTGTTTCCTTTTTTTCAGCTGACTTGTGTTTCAGATGGAAAAGTTCTCATCTATAATACAACTTTTAAGTACACCCTCAAATGTTTTGTTTTGCTTGTATTTATCTCCATTTTAACAATGGAACATTGGCATCCCACTAATGAAATTCAAATCTTGGCACATTAAACAGGTTATCAGGTAACTTCTTCCCAACTGGCTGTAAGAATTTTCATAATACACAGACAAACATGTACTCTTTTACTTCTTCTTCTCCACAGTTAAAATATTTTTACATGAAGCTTTCTAATTGAGGTTAAGGGTGAGACAAGAAATCCAGGATAGAACATTGTTGCCAGAATAGCTAAGAGCTTTGAAATTTTAGAAGTACTGAAACTATGTCATGATTTGAAGCTTCAGGCAACCTTAGCTATAGACAGTACTACAAGTCCTGTTTTCACCCAGTACTATGAGTCCTGTCTTCATCCACAGCTACAGAGTAATGAATACATTTCTCCCTGGATTTTATACCGGTAATTATGCTCCTGCTTTTCTAATTTAACTAAACATAGCCTCTCACCAAGCCAATCGCAGCTTAGCTCCACAAAATGTTTCATTGTCTTAATGTAGTTTAGAGTACTTTTAACTAGCTAGGGGGTGTTTGGGTGTAACAACAACCCAGATTCAGCCATTAGCCTATAATATTTTAAAACTGTAGATGCTTTCCATATTCATCTTCTATTGCCATCCTCAAATTCTTCTTGGCTCCTTAGCTATATTAACATCATACCTCTTAAATCTTCTTTTTATGGTTACAAGGAGTAGCAGTTTTACTCTGTCAGTGTTCTGGTTTTTTGCCCTTTGGCAAAAAAGCATCTCTGTATGTTCGTCTAAATGTTAAGTATCTTGGATGCTCAGAGTGAATCTTTTTGGCAGTAGTCCCTGACAACTTTCACATCTATGTTGAAGCACCACCAATGGTGCCCATTTTCCATTCCTGCTGGTTCTTTTAGTTGTTTCCAGTTGAACCTGTAAAAATATGAAGAACTGACTATGTGAAACATAAATAAGAGTTCCGAATGTTGCAATACCCAGAAAATTTACTGATCCTTATGATCCATACACTTCACCTATTTCAACTACCACTGAACAAATTTAGAGAAACTAATTTTTTTCTGTCCTAGTTACAGTGGCTGGGATCAGTTTTTCACTATGTGGGTGTAACCAAAACTGTGTATTCTATACCCTCTATGTGATTTCTCATAACTGTTAATAATGGATTGTAGGCAGCAGCTGCCCAGGACACACCTGATACCTCAGGCTACAAGCTGGGTTCTTAAGAACTCTCTGAGATAGGGAAGCTTGCCTGTATCACACCAATGACTCAGCCATTATAAGTCCCCTCCGGAGAGCCATTAGCACCTTCACACCCAGCCTGAGGGGTCATGTCTGCTAATGGGCCATCAAGGATTCCACAAGTACCCCATGACTCACAGAGTGAATCACCCATTGTGAAACTCCTCACCCTGGGGGCGGTACTGGGCATTCCCACCTGAATCTAAGCATATATAATCTTGGAGTCTGGGGACTTCTGGTACCAGTCGTCAGATCCAGAGGAGGACCACAACCTCAATAGGACTGCAGCTCTCAATCAGACTGTGACCATCATCCTCACTAACAGGTTTTTTTCTTTCCTTTTGCTTTGTTATCATGGGGACCACGGAGTGCTCAGCACAGGGGCTAACAAACTCCATTCTGTTTCTGCACCAGGGTGCTGAGTTATACATCTGGGTTTTGTGGGCCAAAATCATTTTTTTCCCTGGATCATTGTTTTTATTGTGACCTTTTTATTAAATTGTAATTCTAACTTGTAATCTTTTTGTGAGTTGGGTTAATTCCTCCTGCCAGTTTGCCTTTAAATCAGCACATCTTTCCTCTCTTAAACTTTTGCTTGTTCACAGGTCATGTCTGCTTAAAATCATTCCCTTCCCAACAGCCTTCTTGTTATGTAAGCTCTCAATATCCCAAAGAGCTACAAGCATTATAGGGGTTTTTACTGAACAATGCTTACATATAGGATTTTCTCCTGATTCTGCAAGATGCACTCGAGTCTGGCAACACAATAAGCAATTTCAATTCCGGTTGAAATGAGAGATTATGGAGGACTCATGTGGTCTCTTTCATTTCCTGCTCCCATCCTAGCTCTGGCATCAAATAGGAGTAGGAATGGAAAAATTTGATTGGAGAATCATTTGGCTTTAGCATGTAAATATATTTATCTCAGTTTAAAAGAAAACTGATATGTCTATCTGTACTAGGAAGGGGAACCTCTTCCCTAAAACTGCCACAACCTTTGAAATTAAGAGACTTTAATCAGAAAATGTATAGAAAAGGATAACTGTTCTTAACTACAAACATGTATAACCAAAATCAGAACAGAACGAACAGCAACACTCAAAGCAAAACTTTCAAACAAACTAAGTCCTATCTCTGCCCTTTTGATGCAGTTATATTTATGGACAGCAGAAAGTGATGTCATGCCTTGGAAGGCAGTGATCGCAAAAGTCACTCCTGAGCTCTGGTGAGGCTGGTTCTGGAAAAAACTCCTGTGGAAAAATGATGGTCATAGGGGACATGCTGAAAATATTCCTGTGGGCAGTGTAGAGACTGTCTCCTTGTGCTTTGTCCAAAAGTGTTGGGGGGTAGAGGGTTAGCAACTCCCTGCAAATGGTGTCAGCCCTCCAGGAATCTGTAGTACCATACCATCCAGGCAGCAGTGACTGCTCTCTCTCTCTCTCCAAAGAACAAGCCAGGGAGTGCCGAGCTGGGGGATTGAGCCAAGGGAGCTCCCTACAAGTGCTTGCACCAACCCAGCAAGCAGTGGATTGCACCAACCCAGCAAGCAGTGGATTGCACCCACACAGGAGTCCAAGCAAAGAAGTGTGGCCAGCACAAGGGAAAACACCTCTCTTTCCCACTCCCTCCCCTCCCTCAGCAATCAAGTGAGAATGCAGAGCTATCATCTCTCTGTTTGTTACCTGTTCTGGCTCTTCAGCTCCTCAAACCTCTGTGTTGGTAAGGGAGAGAAAAAAATCCATGAAAGATTTTTA
>JAWWEU010000091.1:3186319-3201611 GCA_035583155.1 Acropternis orthonyx
GAGAGAGGAGGTGATCCCTCTGAGGTGCAGGGTTGGTAGATGAAAGAAAAATTCCAAGATTTTAAATCCATAACACAACTGAAAGCAGGGAATGCACTGGTTGCCTCAGCCAAAGCAGCTGCCTCTGGGTCAGGGCTGGGGAAGAACTGATTTTCCATTAGAAATTTGTAAGTTCATAGCATGGGGGGAAACACTGGAAATAGTGAGGGATGCAGGCATGGGTTTGTTCTATTTTCTTTGGAGTTCTGGTGTTTTAAATATTTTTTTCTTCCCCATGATGATTAAAATATAAAGAAATACGGAAACAGTAGTCACAGGGAGAAAAGTGTGGATATTTAAGTAGAATAAACAGAAGCAATCTTTAAATATTGTTTTTCACTCAGAATATCGCAGCAACTTAGAAGGTCTTAGTTGTGTTAGTTTTTCTGCATTTTTATTTTTCTCTCCAGATATTCTTTTTGGCTGTGGTGTTTGTCACAGCTCCTTCAGACTTGGAGGACCAATCTCTCTCTGTGGATATGTAAGCAGTGGCGTTTGTAAGCAGTCATGTTCTCTCATTTCTCTGCTTGTTGAGGCAGGTACTTTAAGGGGTTGTGTACTGTTCTCTTGTGCAGCTGTGTTCAGTAGCTTCTGAAGCTTTGATTCACACCCGTGGATCTTACAAAGAGTGGTTGCACCATTTTCCATCAGTGCCATCTCAAGGGGAATCTTGCTAGTGTAAGTTTTTGGAGAGGTCTACCCCACTGTGTATTCCTAAAAAAAAAATTAAATAAAAGGAAGAGAGATATGCAAATATCAAAGGGTTGCCAACCTATCCTCGTTATGGCTGGATGAATAGTAAAAACTGGCACCTGGCTGGTGTGCCACAAGGCAGCCTCCAGTGGGGACAGATGGGGCTATTACATCATGCGGGGCTGGCACAGCTGCTCAGTGTGTCTCCTGAACATGTGAAAGCTGTCAGCAATCTTCCTGCAGCTTTGCTGAGTATGGCACTAATGAAAGGCTGCAATAGCCAAGTGTTTTTTTCATTGCTGTTCATTGCTCCTGGCACCAGCAAGCAAGTGGGGGAGGATGTGCAAAGGCTGTTGTGAGAGAGCTGGTGATATTAACTAGTTGCAAGGAAATGGTGGGAAGTTAAGCTTGAGGACAAGGTGTAGGGAATGTAGACAATGAAATGTTAAGTTTTGTCCACAGCTGCTGCCTAAAAGTTTGAACCACCTTGTGAGTGGAATGGTCAAGACTTCTATGCAAAAATCCTGGAGGGTCAGAAAGACCCTTGATTGAGCACCCCTGCTGGTACTGTTCAAGGAACGGTGGTAGAAGTACTGAGATCAGGGCTGTAGGGGGTGGTAGATGAGTCACTTTTCATATGCCAGAGATCTGCACAGCAGAAAACAATAAAAAAGATACACTTTCCAGTTTCCCTTAAAGGTGTTGGATCCTGCCTGTGTTGCTGTAGTATTCTGGGGACTGGGCAAAGAATCTTCCCTGGTTAGTCAGTGCAGGGAAGGCACGTGGGAAAAACCAAAGCTCTTGATTATTGATAAAAAAATGCAGTTTGTTTTGTAGTTACTGCTGTGCTCAATCCTGCTCTGTAGTGCTGGAAATGCCAGATTTCAGGTGTGGCGTCTGCTCTGTAAAGATGGATGATGGCAGCAGCTTGGCCTGGACAAATTTGTTTCTGTAAATCTTTGGTTGCATTTCCTTTACTTCATAAATGGAAATGAAAACCTGTTTGTGGTAGGAATTCTTCATTTCAGATACAGCTGGATGAGGTCAGGCACATTTTGAAGACAATTAACTTTTTAACCATCTTTTCTGTGGATGTTTAAAGGCTGCTGATATTACCAAAGACATCAGTTAATCTTCAAAGTGTGCTAATGTATTTCTTCTCAAGACTCAGCTATTGGTCCCACTTCTCCCTTGCCAGGTTCAGGTTCAGCCTGTCGACTGATCCCAGCAGTTATGATGGAGTGTTCCCTAACTTTCCCCCCACTCTCAACTTGTAGACTATATGTTTAGGTGGACCATGAATGACTCTAGTCATACATACCTTTGTTACTGATTGGTGTAAAACTCTCTTGCTTTGCTCTTGAAGACATAGTCAATAAAATATAAGGACTGTGTCCAATAAGGGGTGGTTGTTCCTCGTAGGTGGGTAACTTCGGGATGGAGGTGTGCGTTACTGTTACAATTAGGCTTTAATGAACCAAGCTCATCCTAGGAGTGGAATTGCACCCCAATTGCTGGCTAAGCAGCAAGCCGTGTCCTCTCCCCCTTGGCTGGCAGGTGCTATGCTGTTTGTCAGCTGCAAAGTACGATCAAGCTTCCCTCCCAACAAGGATTTCCACAGAGCCTGGCCGTGGGGTCTCCACTCTATCCCTCTCCTTTAGTGGGTGCTTACTGTTGTATGGGGGATCATTGTGGAGCTGCCAATTTCATTCCTTCCAGGAAGGAGCAGCTGCATTTTAGCTCTAATTTCTGTACCATTATGACTTGTATTAGGATGTGAATATAACTTCTCAGTTTCCTTTAATTTTACCCCAGCCTTCTTTCCACACATATCAAGTATTTTTTCTAGTTATTTCAGATTTAATTTCCACAAATAGCAGAACTGCTTGTGTTGACTTAACAGTTACAAAGATGCTCAAACCTTTGCATGAATATTTTGTTATGTTCTGGAATGAATTTCCCGACTTTGTAAGGTCACTTTGGCTATGCAGAGGATTATATAAATCTGAACTTCCGTTATTACAACCCTTTGTTCACAGCTCGACCAGAACTTTGGAATAGTTTCTCAGAAGTAACTTGTATGAGAGCCACAGTAATTGAGGTCAGAGGAGCCATATGTTTGATGAACAGCATGCTAGGAGCTGTGTTCAGTGGTCAGCATGCATCTGGAGATGAGGTTTTATCACTGAATAATTAATTGTACATTTGCCTCTGATGGCCAGTGTTTTGGAGCAGGGGCTCCTGCCTTCTGCATAGACTGCAACAGTTTTTCCTTCTAAAAGAGGTTTTGAAGAGCTGCTTTTATGTTTCACAAGGCCTTCTTTCCCCACGCTTTGGTAGCTAACTAGCTTGGGGGCAGGGATAGGTTTTGTTTAAAAACTCTGTGAACACACATCGCAGAAGGAGGTTCAGCTTCCTGGGAGCCGGTGCAGCTGATAGGGGATAAACTGCTTGGTTCTTCATCACCATCTTGTTCTTCTATAAGAGAAACAGGCTGATGGTTTGTAGGTAAGGTAAGATTCATGTGTTCCTTTTCATGCAGCCAGGCCAGTGTGAGGACACAAGCAGGCAACATGCCTACCTATGTGTGGGGTTGCCTACACGTGCCCTCTGAACGCAGCCCATTGGAAGCCTGTGTGCAACTAAAGCCAGTTTTTTCCCTTTTAGCTTGTTTGTCTCACATGCTGAGCATGAGACTTAGATTTTTCTGTCTTAACATTCTTCATGTAATGTGACTTGCTCTCAAACAAGCTCCATTGCTCCTTCATGCTGGCTGTGGTGGAGGTATGGGATGTGTGAGTGTACGCCTGCTCAGACACAGTTTGTAAGCTTCTTCTGCTTCATTGCTGCTGTGGGAATTGCAAGAGGAGAAATGAGAGTACTGTTGTACTGCAGTAGACTGCCATGCTGGAAATTTTTTATTTGCCAGTAATCATGGGGTTATTTGACCAGTCTGATAAAATAGGTACAGATGTATGTTTTACAGCTGTGTGTACAAGTATGCTTTGTATCCTGCTAACCAGATGATCACTCCCTGTTTTCCTGTCAGTCTTCTCTCTAGATTTTCTAAAGTTTTCGCAGTAATAAGATGCAAGATTATCAGCCTATGTAATGTTCTTCATGTTTCAACTTTAATTTCTGCTTTTTGTTTTTGTGCTTGGTAAATTGTGTAATGTGCCTGTTTTGCCAGTAAGGAAGTCCTGATCTCAGAAAATTCTGATATTGAAAGTTACCTTCTGAATGAAAGAGCTGGGCAACTGTTGAGGTGAAATTGAGGAAAGGAACAAGGCAGCTAAGTGTGTGCAATAAGAATTGAGGTAAATTATGCCATGAGAGGACATACCATGGGACAGTCATTTTTTTGGAAACAGTCATAGAATGAGTAAATAACACAAGCTTCAGGAGAAATCTCTGCACCTTGTGAGAATGACAGAATAAATTGTGCTACACATTTTAAATGGTAATTTTTACATCTGTTATTTATTTTTATAGTAACAGTGACAGGTGAAAAACAAAAGGAAATCCCTTCTTTGTTTCCCAATCCAGTCTACCTTCTTTGACAAGCACTTGTTCTTGCAATTCTAGTAACTAAGGGTGTTTGAGGGACTATGAATACTCAGCTCTGATATCTGAGGGTGTCACCTTTGCCCTTTCATTTCTGAGACACATCATACTTTACACGGGAGAGGAAGATTAAGGCTGTCATAATTTGTGTTGATGACTGGGGCTGAGGCACATGGTAATGGAAAGACTCTGCAACCGTCCCTGTCAGAGATGGCCATACATTACAGGTGCACCAAGATTTGATTCAGCAAGGTGATGGGGAAGGTACTTCGTGGAGCTACAGATGCAGAGTCTGGTGTAAAGCTCCCTGTCATCTTCACTTGTCAAAATTGCTAGAAGCTGGAATGTGTAGAAGCAATGGGTTAAAGGTTATGTGTTTGATTATTTCATAGCACAGCTAAGTTAAACAGCCTTCCAGCTATTTAGTATTGATGATTCACTTCATCTACATGGACATTGCACTGCCTCAGAGGCATTTACAGTTTTTGATTTAAGGAATATTTTCTGTTTTTTAAAAATCCAGGTTATCTTTGGATTGTCAGTGTCCTCTGAGGTAGTTAACATACTTCTCTCTGTATGGGGAAACCTCAGACAAGGGATAAGGATTTCCTCACCAAAAATTTCTCCACCAGTTCTCTCTACAAATATCACCAGCCAGTCACCTGGTGACAGCAATGCTGCTATTTCGTGGGACACGTTGTGAGGGCTGAGGATCATCTGGAACTTGAAATCCCAACCCCCAGGCAGTTTGCTCAGTGCTGCTTTAAAAAACAGTCCATGGAGCATCTCACAGCGTACATAATAAACCATACTACCTTTCCTATGAGCAACATAGGTTAGAATATTTGTGTTTGAAATATGGATTCTGCTGCCTCTTGTGTGGTACCTATTCAAATTTTTAGAAGCTGTCAGTGTGGGATGCTTATAGGATTTTTAGTAGTTTTCAATATATACAGAAAGATATTTTGATCTCTGTGACTTGTTTGGGGACAGACAAATGAGTTATTGCCTGTGAACTCTCTTAAATTTCCTATAAGAATTGCATTTTACAGTCTTCACTGTTAAGTGAAATTCTTTGGCTCTCCTGAAGGGAGCAGTTTAAACCAGCTGACTCTCTTTTGGAAACCAGCTCAATTCCTGATGTGAGAGTATCAAATAAATATAGTAATATTCTGCAGTTTCTGTTGTCCTCTTATTAACC
Source organism: Acropternis orthonyx (assembly GCA_035583155.1). Classification (NCBI taxonomy): domain Eukaryota; kingdom Metazoa; phylum Chordata; class Aves; order Passeriformes; family Rhinocryptidae; genus Acropternis; species Acropternis orthonyx. The sequence continues at coordinate 3,191,817 of JAWWEU010000091.1, forward strand.
CAGGCTTCATACTGATATAACTTGATTTCCAGCATGGCCTGACTAAGCTGGAGCTGTGGGGACAGCAGCAAAGGAAACAGAGGCCAACAAAGAGGAGAAAAAATCAGCCTGATAGTCAGATTGACATGAGGATTGTAACAAACACATGAATTTGAAGTGCATGAAATGAATAGCACATCAGACTGTCTGCCTGATTCACTGAACAGTCTCTGCACACAATCTGCTGGTGTTACTTTTTCTTTTCATTAGCCCCTGTAGGGCACTGGGCTGAAGGGGAAGTTCTATGCCTTGGATGGTCTTTGAACAGAAATAATTATTACCTCTGTCTCTGATCTCTGAAGGCTTTCAAGCTAAGAATGCGGCTTAAAAGCAGGCAGGCTCAAAATTGGAGGCTTTATATGAGCACTGTCATGTCTAGGAAGATGTTTTCACTGTCAAAAATGTGTAGAGAAGACCACAGTATTTTGGTCAACAGGAGAATAACTTACCAATGCATGCACACAGCTGAAACCAGATAAGACCAGGAGCTGCCTGTGTCTGGTGGTCCTGCCATAGCAAAGAGCTGATGAAATGAGATACGACTGTTTCCACTGGTGGAGGCAAGCAGTAGAACCATGCTCCCTGCCAGCATGATGCAATGAAAATCCCCACTGGCAGGAAATCTGGAGGTCAGTATGACTCTGAGCTGCTTACATACGGGAAGGAATTTGCAAAGCCTAATTTCAGCCTGGTGAGGCTCATCACTCCAGGGGTTTCTGTAAAGAGAGTGGGGGATGAGCAGCCACTCTAAAGAGGGATTGAGAGAAAGACCACAGTCAGCTAGTGTGAATCACCCTCCAGAGTCAGACTCTGACTGTTGCCCTCCTTCTTAGGCTAAAGATAACCTATGTGATTATCCTTCTGTCTCTAAGGGAAAATCCACTGTGCTTGTATCTGTATCTGTTCCATATGTAGAAGGGGGCTATTCAAACATGTTTAACTTGCTGTTATATTATCTCCAGAGCAGATGGTTCACAGAGAGGTAACAATCTGCTTTTCATGTCTGCTTCTGTAGACTGACCTTCAGCCCAACTGAGAGAGATGTATGTGATGGTGTACAGATCCTCCTCAGGGTGCACAGAATGGAATTTTTTTCCTCTTCTAGGAAAAAAGGACTTTTTATGCAATATATTGGGATCAGTCACTTTTTTTTTTTTTTTAACTATGTCAAGCACTCTGAAGTAGAAAGGCAGAATTAATAGTGTTTGCGAAATGCTATTCCCCTCCCCTGTGGGCCTGTATTGTGACATAGTTTCCAGTTACATGCGTGCATAGTATTTTTTCCACAGGGTGCCATTCCATGAATTGTTCAGTATTTCTCTTTGTGTTCATGTCTAACACATGTGCCCTGTGAGATGGTTTCTGCATATCCTCTGCTCTCAGCTGTGTGCCACTACAGCTTCCTCAGCCTCCCTGTGTGGGCACAGAATAAGGAGATTTCAGTCAGAAAAATAGGACATGATGTGATAAATCCGTGAGTATGTTCTATCATCAATAACACTGCATGTATATTTGTGAGCAGAAAAAGAGTCCAGCTGACAGTAATGTGTTTTAGCAGGAATTTAATATCACTTAAAAATCTACTCTGTAGTTAAATGTTAACTGAAAATATTTTGTAAAGTCTAGTATTGAGTATGTAAGTTGAATTTTGCATGATTAACTCATTCAGCTGCCTCTCTGTCCTTTTATTGCTCACACATGGGAAATACAAATTCTGTTTGTCCTATGCAAAGTCAACTCTGTCAATTGCCTTAGCTTAGGGCAAACCCCTTTTTCTGGTTCCTGTTGAAGAGGAGATGCAGTCAGCCATCAGACACTCCTCTCTGCTAGCTCACCCCACTGGCTGTAATGTCAGTAAATTTCTAGAGCTGTTTTGATTCAAAATTCCAACCAAGAATACAGTTTGGCCATTTCATGTTTTAATGTCACTGGCAGGATTAGAAGCCTGGAGGGGTTTGACAGTGTGTAAGTATGACCTTTTTTTTTTGTATAGCAAAGTGAATGTTTATAGATCACTTTTTTGTTGTTGTCATGTTTGGGTTTTTTAAGCTTGTACTCCTTTCGCTTCCAATAGCCAAAAAAGAGGGAAGATGAATTAATGGTCCCATCACTTACAGCCCCCATGTATGATTCCTTTTGCTCTTACATATCTGATCTGCTGCGCTGAATTCAAATTCTTCTTGTCTGTCCTGGATGTGTTAACAAAGTCACCTACCTCTTCACTTCCACCAATGTGTTATCTGTTCTGCTTCTTTCTTAGAAATCCTCAAAATAGGTAAGAATTTTGCAAACTTACTACACTGTGAATACACACTCTATGGAGGATGTGCAGTCTTTGGTGGTTTGCTCTTATTTTGTGTGTTTGTACATGTCCCCTTGAAGAGCTCAGATGGACCCTTGGCCGGAAAGTTGCCCATTTGCCATGTCATGGCCTCTGCCCTTGGCATCTGTCCTGTTGCTAACCCCAGTGTCGTGCTTCTAAATGCTACCAACCCTGTGCTGCCATGAGTAACTTTTCAGTAAGACAGGAGTTTCCTTTTTAATTTCAGCAAGGGTGTTACTATGCAGTTATTAAAATTTTGGAAATGCCTCTGCCCAAATTAAAGATCATATGCCAAGGTCAATAGAATGGGTTTTATTTAGTGGTAAATGTGAGGCAGAGAAAGAAAAAGACAGAGAGAGATTAAAATAGAAAATGTATCACCACTCCATGTGACTTTATGGTATCCCATCAATCCAGTTCTTCTGGTCTTCCTGGTGGTGAGGGTCCCACAAAACATGAGACCAACGGATTAATATGTCCAGGAGATGCCCAGCACCTGCCCTGTGGTGGGGAGCTTTGCAGTCTGTTATGACAGGCTCTGGATTTGGTGCCTCACTTGGATCATGTGCAGTTCTCTTTGGTGGGAGGCCTCAGGAATGAGTCAAGGGGGTGGTTTGGGGGTCTTTGATGGTTTATGACCCTTCTCAGCTACCTGTCATGTCAATGTCCCATGTGTACATGGTCTTTCTGAGGGAGTGGGGATTTACTTCTTTGGTTTGGTGTGGAGAGATTTTGCAATCACACACCCTGAATCCTTCTCCCCTGCTACCCACTGAGCTCAGCTAGGGATGATTCTTAACACAGAGACATTCTTCCCTGAATGTTGTTTACCTCTCCTCAGACTTGAGGTGATTATCCTATCTCAAGTTCCCAGTGGCAGTCCAAATTCCAGTCAGGAGGGGTGTTTCAGTAGTCACAGACAGGCAGTTGCTTCCTTGCAGTTTGACAGAAGTATTTCTATGATTTTGACAACGTATAAGACATTAAAAACATTCAGTCCATCACAAAGGGTTAACTAAGTGTCTTGATAAGCCTTCTTCAGAGACAGGGGGAGGGCAGCTCACCTATTTTGCCTAGGCTGCCTTGGGCGCCCCAAAGGCAGGGAGAGGCATCCTGCATGTATTCCCTGAGGATGTGCCTCCGCAGACTCAGCACCTCTTGGCACAGCATGCTCTGCTCTGCCGTTACAGTGGTATCGGGATCACTTCACCACAGCACCTGCAGTGATGAGGAGAGTAGAGCAGGTGGTAAGAATTTTGACACCTGCCATTTTTCTCTCATGCTGTTTTCCAGCCCTAATCCCAAGAAGAAAACTAAGGGGACAATTTCATGATGATTTGTGTTGAAAGTTGCACCTCCATAGCCTCTGCCCTGTGGGATATTTCTAGGGTAGTGAAGGCAGAGCAGTCTCAGCATTCACTGTCTATAATACCCCACAGTAATGTAGGGTATTCATCACCTGTATTTATTGTCTCTCAGTGGGAGCCTCAGCGCTTGGGGTGACTGTTAGCCTTCCCTCTTAGGGAAAAGGGGCAGAAAACAGTCTTCATGAAGTCCTTCAACAGGAATCACTTGGACTAGCTGGAAATAAAAAAGAGGGGGAAGAAATAGAGATGAGGTAACAGACTTCTGAGAGCACAGTAGAGAATTGCTGTCTTGGAAGTGGTCCCAAAGTCAGCTGAATTCCTTGCCCTGTAAGACAGAAAGAACTATAGCCTAGAACACAATGGTGCATGGGCTAAGGTCTGCCTGCAGTGAATCATAGAGTGTCTCTGCTTCATACAGACCCAATCACCTCTTGCTCTCCGTGGATGCCCTAGATTGGTAGAATGCATACTTGGCACCAACTAACTGCAGCAGATATTGTGTCTGTCCAAACTATGTTTGAAGCATCTTAACTGTGGAAAGAGTGGAGGGAAGTATGGTTTTTGCAAACTGGGCATGGTGTCATGCAGATCTGGTGTTGTCTTTTGCAGAGTGTCAAATGAGAGAGTGCAGTGTGGTGCATTAACTGGGTCTGGGTGGCTTTGTGTGCATGGACTTGTGGTGATTTTTGAGGTCTGCTGGGTACAAGTGGCAGCTTGGCTGAGCGTTGGAGGCTGGTGATGGTGGAGGAGAGGTGACAAATGAGTGCCTCCATAGAGACTGTGCCAGAGCCTCAGGAAGGGGACACAGGAATAGCATGCCCTTCTGCCTGCATGGCACGTGCGGCAACCCATGGCAAATAAGGCAGGAAAAATGCTGCCCTTGGCAGGGCCTGTGGAAGAAGCTGTTGTTGTTGAGATGGACAAACAACAAAATATACAAGAAAGTCAGGCATAGATCCCGTTTATTCTTAGCACAGCTACTTTTATATATTTCCTAAGTGTACATGCATTAACATTATTGGTGCTTATTGCATATAATCAATCATTCATTGAACACAGTTATATCCTTTTGTCTCTGTACAAATTCACCCATCTTGTTATCCCTTGTCTTGTAGTTTTCTGAGTTCTCTCAGCACCTGCAAGTTGTTTACAATTCTCTAGCTCAGGCATGTATCTTCACAGGCACACAATCTCACCAAGGTCAAATTCTTCTTGCTCTGCCAAGGGATCTGCAGACCCGTCGCAGTTCCTCACAAGAAGTGTGTGAAGCTTGGCTCGTGTCTCCCTTGTGGAGGCTGGCAGAACTGCCTGGCTGTGCCTGGGGGGCCTGGATGGGCAGGAGAAAGAAATCCTTAGAAGAGTCCTGAAATAGCATCAGGTGAGTTCTTCCCTGTCTCCTGCAGCCCTGCCTGAGCCTCTGCTACTTTTTGGAGGAATTTCCTTGGCAAGGCCTGTATTCAGTAACCACAGAGACTATTAGATGTGTGACTATTTTTAGTCACTATTTTTAAAAAAGTTATTCAAAATTCTTCTTGTAGAATTTGTTTTCAATTTTCAAATGCAAGAGGTAAAAAAAAAAAAAAAAATTTCCAGAAATATTTTCATATCAGAAACCTGAGTGAAAAACCTTATTTCTCTGTAGAGTAGTGACCAACTAGTTGGAAGTAATTGTTGCTTTTTTTAGATTGCCTACGTTTGTAAATTCAGTCTTTTTTATCAGAGGATTTCACAGAATTATGTGAATTTCACTTATGAAAAAAGAAAAAAATTAAAATCAGTTTGGGTTTTCCCCCTTAAAATTAATTACTCCATCTGAACTAAAATTAACACCAACTCAGCAACTTTTCAACAGATGGGAAAATATCACCGGTCATCAGGAAAACAAGAGAGGATTTTTCTTTAGGTATTACATGTCCTCTTTGGATGCCACAGGGCATCTGAATCCTGTAACATGATTAATCAAGAAACCCACTTTCATGAGTAACCTTTACAAAAAAGTGTTACTCATAATATAGTCTTACACTGTTGGACTATGGAGATGCAGTAAAAGGTTTATTCTACCTCCAGAAGAAAAGCATCTCCAGGCTGGGACAAAACAGAAATATAGTTCAGAAGAATGTATTAGTTACTGAGGTCATTATAAAGAAAAAGGCAGAATGGGGCTCCTGTGTCCTCCCTCTCTGATGTTCAGGCTAGTGTTTTTTCACATGTTGTGATACTTCACATTTATCTGCCATGATGTCAGTCTGAAATAGGAAATACTCCTTTGCCTGGTGGTGCTTTTTCTATTGCCTATGAAATTTATTAATGGGGAAAAATTCATATTCCTCTGTTACAGTTGGAAAAAGGTGTCCAAAGGTGACACCTTTACCTCTGTGTTATACTTTTGTGGTGCTGAGCAACTGTTTTTCAGACTCAGGATGGCTAAGTAATTTTCAGAGCTGCTATTTGTGCTTTGGAGATCCCTTTTGGGGGGATATGATCACATTGCTTCTGGAAACCCCTCTGGCCAGGAGCACAGTGCAGGCTGAGAAAAATCAATGCAGTTTGTGAGGCAAGGTGCCACCTGCTGGGGGTGTGCTGTTGGGATACCTGGTGTAGGAAGACTATGGTGGAAGGTTTTTGGGTTATTTTCCCCTTCCTAATTAAATGTAGCACATTCTAGAAACAAACAAACAAAAAATAAAAGGCAGGGAAAAAACCTTAACTGCAACAAGTTTGAGTTTGTCCTGTCACCGGGGTTTTGCTCAGAAAGGGGGGTGAAGCCAGGCCTGTGAGAGCAGTTGCCTGTTCCTGCTGAAGCAGGGTGTTCTAGGCTGAAGCTCTTCTGTTTCTCCCTTCTCACCTCCCCTTGTCATGCCTGTCTCCTCTTCTGCTTGCTTTCCTTGCCCTTATCAAATTTGCTGGATCTGACCTGCAGCAGAAGGCAGGTGTGTGAGCAGTGTGTGTGCTCACGCACCCCGGGACAGCTGCAGCGGAGGGGAATTCCATCATCGCACTGCAGGGCCTGGCATGGCATGGCTTTAAAGCAGAATGAAGGGAGCAAATCTGCCCTGTGGAACAAGCACAGCAATATCGCATGCTAGAGAAAATGTTTATTAAAAAATCTCAGCTCTTTTTTTAGTGACTATAATGTCTATGGAAGGCTGGAATATAGGCTGACCCAATTGTGTAATTAGTCCAAATTCACTAGCAACATAAATGATAGGAAGAAAAAAAAAGAGCCAGTAATGACCAAACCAACAGTTCTGTGCTGCTGAGAAGGATGATAGCAGTTAAGTGCCTTACATACCAGCTTAGAAGCAAAGTCACGTGTATCTCATGGGTGTGCGTTTCCATGGAAATTTTTTATTTCTGGGAAGAATGGAAGTCTTTGTAAGAAATGGAAAAAGTAATCTGAAAATTATGCTTTGAGAATGCTGCACTGTAATGATCATATACATGCCACACAGCCACACAGAGCCTGCTTTGGTGGAGGAGCTAAATGACATCTCTGTGCACATCTGCAGTGTTTAATTAGTGAAAAGTAAAACCAGATAGAAGAGAAACACGCTCAGCTGCCCCTCCACTGCCTGCCTAAACCATGAAACAGCTCTTTGTAGTTGATTCACGTGCCCTGAACTTTGCTTAGGGGAAATGAATTTTCCCATGTTAATGTTTTGATTTCCACTGTGTAACAGATTTCAGAAAGAAATATTGATAATTTTCTAAGCCTTTACCTTGTACATATGATTTCAGCAGTGAGATGCATGCTTTTGAAAAGCATCTGTGCTGCACACTTACAACTTCTTTATACTTTCTGAAGCTTTTCCGGTGTACTTTTTCAGTGGTTGTTGGATTTTATGTGTGCTCTGGGCTCCATACTTTTATCCTTGGAGTGATGTGAAAACAGTGATGTCTTGTAAACAACTTGAGAGTGCCAACCTCTTTTGACCGTGATGGAAAAACTGGTAAAACACACAGACACAGAAGGTGTTCCACCTGTCTAAATAAAGATCAACATTTTAATTAACATATAAGAAACTCTTGACTTGTGATAACAGAGCATGGAAGGAACAGCAGAGGTGTGTTCAGTGGTTTTAGAAGTTGCTTTCCAGGAACCAATAAACTTCATGGTACTTAGAGGCAATTGTATTCCTTGTGTTTTCAGTGTGCTGAGGCCATAAGAACTGCAGTTGGGAGTTCAGCTCCCCTGACATGCTCAGGAAGCATGCATGGTGTGCTCTAACTGTGGGCACACTTAACAACAGCAATAGGTTTTATATCAAGTGATCCTTATATATCACTAATATATACAATCCACTCTTAGGTTAATAAATGGAAAGAGGCTGAATTATTGAAGAAGTTAATTGAGTTTAGTACTGGTATGTTGCATTAAGGGACTGTGATAGCTGTACTGCAGGAAGAAATGTGTTCTAATGTAGAAAAAAGTACAGCTCCTGAAATGCACAGTTCCAGTCAGAAGCCAGGGGTGAGCCCTCAGAGGTCCCTGGTGCGAGCTAGAAGAGGGAGAATGCTCTGTGGGGATCTGCTGTGGTGCGGGTCACCAGTCAAATGGACCGGGCTTTCTGCAAACTGTGTTCAGAAACCTGTGTGTGTTGACAGCTGGCAGAGACCCAGCAATGGATGATAGTGGAATGACTGTAGTTCCCAATGCCTCTTTTTCCTCCTCCCTTGTGTACCACTGAAGATGGGAGGGAGAGACGCAGTGATGGAAGCACAGGCTGGAGTGTGTGTGATGAAGATGAATGTATTCAACCCACTTGCTGGAGGGTGCAGAAAATGTTAGTCAGAGTTATTGGAGCAGTTGTCTATCATCTGTGAAGAAACACGGCAAATAGGCAAGGTTGTGAATGGCTGAGGAAACGCTGTTACTCGTGTTTAAGACAGGCAAGGAGGAGAATCGGGCCACAGGCCAGCCAGCCTTGCCTCAGTCCCTTCAGAGAGCACAACCTCTTGCAGACTGTTTCCAAACCTGAGAGGGCAAGAAGGCAGTCAGGAACAGTAGCACAGATTGAGTGTAGCATAGAACTTGCTATGGTGAAAGGACCAGCTATTTAGGTAAGAAGGGAATACCAGGCTCTGCTAGTTCATTGCGTCTGCCAATGCCAACTCATGCCAGATCAGTTATTACTGCTGGGCTCATTTCAAGCTGATGTAATATTTGAGTAATTTTGGTACTCTCTTAAAATCCATAATTTGCCTTTGATGATTAATTTTATCTATAAAATTTCATGTAAGCATCAGAGTAATTTTATTACTGGCTTCAGTTACCTGATTTAATCTAGCAAGAGATTCCTGCAAGGGTTAGTTGAGTATTTAATTCACAGCTGACTGTGATTCCAATTCTTGGAGAGGGAAGAGAGAGAACCAAGGAGCTCCTCAATTCAGAGACTGGTGAGAGTCTTTGGACTAAATTACCTCCATGTGAAGCCACTAAATCTTAAGCCAGTAGCTCACCAACTGTGTCTTTGGTAGCAGGAAGAGGTAGCTGGCAGCTACCACTGCCTTGCTAGGAGCAGGAATCTTGCTGTGGTCCTCTATGGTCTAGATTCCTGGTGAGTTTCTGCAGGCATTTCAAACCCTTCTAGCTTGCCCACCAGCAGGAATCTGCTGGGGGGATTCAAAGCAAAAGTAGAGTCAGAACTTGTAGCTGAGATGCACAGAGGCAGACAAAGTACCAGATGCTGATCAAAGGGAGGAACAGAATATACTGAGCTTCCATGATTCTGTAACAAAGGTTTTCTTGCCTAGAAAGAATGAAGTTTGGGAGATGCTTCCCTGTGTTAAGAAAGAAAAACAAGATTAAAACCTAGCTAAGGAAAGAAGTTCTTACTTGGATATCAGCAGCAGATAGAAGTGCAATAGAAAAAGAGGAAGAATGCAGCAAGTGAGGTCTAGGGGAGAGATTTAGATAGGAGAAACCAGAATGTAAGTGACTAGAAAAAGAAACAGAAATTCAAGAAGACTGCAAAAAATTCCCCTGCTGGTCCCCGCCCCTCCCTCCCCTGACTTCAGGGTTCCTGGGGGGAAATCTGGAGGACAATTCGACTCATGCTGAAGCAG
>JAWWEU010000091.1:3204615-3220554 GCA_035583155.1 Acropternis orthonyx
AGAAATTACATAGAGGGTGTAGAATACACAGTCTTAGCCACACCCACACAGTGATAAACTGGTCCTGGTCACTATAATCAGGACAGTTCTTCAAGATATAAGAAAGTATTTAAGGCTTAATGCTAACAAAGTACAGACTGTCTTAGAAGGATTCGATTCACAGGGGCAGGGAGTTGCTTACCCTGCTGCCATCAGGCTGGTGATGACACTACAGTGGGACATGTATCAAGATCATATGCCAAGGATACAAACTATAGGCTGCAAGAATTTTTCCTGGTTTTTAAGAGCAGCAAGCTAAAAAAAGTTACAGGTAGTCTTGGCAGTCACAAATCTGGATTTTGCAATATTCCCTTTTAATACTTGCAGTTACTGATAGTTCAAGACAATGTGACAGCAGGCTGTGAAGGGAAACATAATCAATCTAAACTTACAGTAAACAATCTTTTTAAGGAAGGTGGGAGAATGAAAGTGTGGGAGATAATGAGGGATTCAGAGGTTTCTACTCACCTCTGCACAGCAGAAGCCCCAGCCTAGAGAGCTTATTTTTCCTGTTAAAATGACAGTGGCACGCTCTCCAGAGATCACTGTGCAATACTGGTTGTAGAGATGCACTCCCCAGCTCAGTATCTTGTTTTCTCTAAGCCCAGAACTGACTCCAAAAGTGTATGTTCAATGTAGTCCCACTGCATGCCTTTGAAGTACCCTTTCTACCCTGTATATGGGATCACATAAGCCATTTTAAGACTTTGATGGATGGAAATTTTAACCAGGCTTTTTAAACCAGAAGATGGACAGCTATCATGACTCTTTCAACAGAGTGGAAATCACCATAGTAACTTTAAAAGATTAGAGTCATTGCTTTATTTAATTTTTTTTTTATTTTCACATATATAAAGTCAGAGTAACAAGATGTCTTAAGAATCTCTGTCATGATTCATCCAATTATGCAGTCAGCAGCTGAATTACCAAGAGAGAAGAAAAATGAAAAATTTGCTGCTACTTAACTCTTAAGATTCTATGCCAAGAAAACCTGGCATCATCACTGCCAGTGCAGTTAATATTGTACTTCTATGTGTGGCCAAGGGGGAAATACAGACAAATACTCTCTGTTATGAATAATGATGAAGTGTAAGTGAAGAAGCAAGCAAAAACAAATTTCAGGGTTTTCTTTTCAAAATAAAGTGTGATTTTATGGATTGTGTAACTCATCAAGAAAATAACCTACTTTTGTTCAAGAAAAAGTAAAACTAAAAGTTGCAGCTGATGAAACAGAAAAAAATTAAACCAGACATAAACAAATAAAATACGTTTCTGGAAGGTGGACTAGTTAAGTTAGATGAATGGAAGATTATTTTGCTTTAGACAGTCCATACTAGGCACTTGCTGACAACTTCTCATTTAGTTCCAGAGCTCTAACATCTCCATTAGCTTTGGCATTTTCTATAAGCACCTGCATAGACAAAAAAAATAAAAACCTGAGATTTTCAGATTTCACTGTTAGTATTTTACTGGCAATCTCAAACGTATTTTCATCCCTTCGAGGCAGTTTCTCTAATAGATTACCTCACCCATAAAGCCCAGATAGAAAAATATTCAACATTACACATCAGCTTTTTTAAAAGATCAAAACCCAACAATATAGTGACTTGCTAACCCTGTAGTCACTCCCAATGCTCTGTTAACAGCATCATTTGTTGAGGCTGAAACTAAGTTTGACAAGTTAGCTACCTGCTGGCAATTAAACAAAGAGAGCTAGATGAGACCTATCTTCGTGCTGACGTACACTTGTCTCCTGCTAGTACCTTTGTATAAATCTCCATTTGCCAAACTGAAGCATTCTTTGAAGCTACTTAAAAAGCCTGCCACAATCTTCTTTTTCCTCTTCCTCTTAAATTCACATTTCTTTTTTTTTTCTTTTCACATATCACACTGAGAGCTTTCCTATTCATTAAAAAAGCTCCCACAACAACCTAATGTTTCCTAAGCTTCTGGCACTTCTCTTGTAATCCAATCACATTATGCATATTAAAAAAGAAAACCATTAAGTAGAATCAAGAAAATATTTAGTCATTATTGTTATCATACTCATTGGTAAGGAGTACCGATGACGTTGCAGAAGCAAGTGCAATGAGATCATACTGGGATCATCTGAAGTCATTAATTCTAGCTTTTTTAAAATGAACCTGCATGTCTGTGTATGGATTTTTGTCAGTGCTGAGCCTATTTATATGCTGTACCTCCAAATTTACTTTGTATTGGATTCATCATTCACCATGGAACAGCTAATATGGGTAAAAGACCTCATTATGACGATGGCAGCAGTGAAGAGATTATTAGGAGAGTGTATTCAGAGTTTGAATAGCAAAGTGATTCAAATTACAAGTCAAAATAAAATGAATGACCTCTCATTTCCGTTACATGAAGGAGCTGTGTGGATTTATTAAGTTTGGCCAAATCCATTTGTGAAGTACTGTCAACAGAAACTAATGTACCATTTACTACGTACTGAAAATAATGCACTATTACAGATATAACTTTTCCATACAGAATGTACAACATCCTACTGCTCAGATCTTTAGAGTCAGGGATACTATAAATTACACCCAGGTGAAGGGACGTAACATCTTTTAGTGCATTTGTAATATTCTGGTAAAATTTTGATAAAATGGTCCTCATGTCTCCTGAAAAGCCACTACTAGAATTCTTGCAAGTTTGGACTAGACACTTTATTGCTTATTTTTCACTATTATTGCATGGAGAAATGGAAGACTTTCAAACAAACTGGTGTAAAGTTTAAAAACCTAAGCATATTTTCCCAATATAGTAGTTTTATACACTGCACCTTAAGAGTACATGGCCAGAACCTCCCTTGCCTCCTTCTATTCAAGTTACAAAGTGTAATACTAAATATAAATAGATTGAAATTCTGTATAAAATGGAATCTTACATCTATTAGTTCATAATCATCTTTGGCATACAGATGTTGCAGGAGGTACCAGCGTGCCACTGACACTATAGTTTCTGGATTCCCTGGTTGATAAACCACTCTGTCCAACATTCGGCGAGTCTCCCTAGAAACATAATTATTACAACATAATCCAAATCAAACGCAAATGATTAGGTTGCATGTAATATACCAGAGAAAGCAACAATGGTCAGAAGTAATATAAGGGTAAATCCTTAATTCCATACTGCCCAAGAAAGTAAGAGTTGTACATTCCATTGTTTCCTATGTTGTTGCATCTAGAAGGCTAAGGAATTCTGCCTCCGCTGTTGTGGTTAATATAATAAATTCAGGTTAGTTCTTTAAAAAGTAACTAACCCTAATTAGACTGATTTAGCAGATTTTACAAGTGCTACAAGAGCATGATAAACATTGTATCTGTGAATTAAGCACAATCTCTGATTTCAGTATGGTATCTGCTGAACAAGTACAGCAGGTATTTTCTTCTTTGAGATCTATGAAATAAATCTTTCGGAAGACAGTGCATCTCAGAGAAGGTACTAGAATCTTAGTAATAACAACAGAATTTAATATTATACACAAATATATTTAACCCAGACACTCACAAAAGGTACTGCAGTTCCTGCAAAAAGAGACACGATGTGAAAGTGCAGAAGAGAAGGAAATTAGAATAGAGTATTACAAAAGTCTTAAGTTCTATTTGGCTGATATTACTTTCCAACACCAACAGTTTATACATAACCAAGACATTTTCAAACTCACAGTGTCCTTAGAAATCTGGTAAAAACTGCCAATTACATTTAGGAATCTCATAATCCTTCACTGGTGCTCCATCAGTTTTGGCTCTTGTTCTTTATAACCAATATGATTTTCCAGTACATTGTGACTTAACTGTTGAGAGGTTACATGTTTTATGTGTTATTTGTATTTAAGATTAATTTATTTTTTCAGGATTTTTAAACACTTAGGCAGATCAATTAGATCTGTTCACATAAGTCAATATTTGAAATTATAGGAAGACTGACTTTAATTGATTAAAGAAGTTTGAATCTTAACTTTATTATAATTGACAACCATCACAATCACATTATGCTGCCTTCTTAAAGGACCACAGAGAAAGTGAGTTTGTTAGAATTATCTGTAAAACAGGTGAATTATTGAACAAAACCATAAAAAAATTCCCATTTTTTCCCAGCTTAAACAAAAATACTACAAAAGACAAAATAGATCTAACAATAAATTCATAACATAGGGAGATTACAAGTACCCCTTCCTCAAATCTTCCTCCTCTTCCTCAAAAAGCCACAACGAACACCTGCCTGTTCAGGAATGGGCATGAACTTTGACTGGAAGCCCAATTTAGGACCAAAATTAATCCCAACAGTATATAGGGTAGTGATATCTGTTTCCACTGTGCTATTTTACAGGGGTTTTGAGAATGTGTAGTCTTCCTGATTACTGTTTTTGGGTAACATGGTATTAAAATAAAAATTGTGTTACAGCCATTCTTCTCTGGGTAGGAAAGTCATACACCTTTTTTTTCTTTCCCCCCCCACAAATAGAGGAAGATTCAGCTGCTCCCCATATTACCAACCCTTTTCCTGTCTTCCTTTTAACTCCTATACTATTTCAAGAATTAATGCCTGCGTTCAGTTTTCTTTTAATTTTTGTTAGATCTGGGGATAATAACCACGTGTATTTTTAGACAGTGTATTCCACTTAGAACGTAACAGATCATGCATGCATACCTTGCTCCCATTTTGCACTTATACTGTATCAGGGCTTGAAGCAGAGTTGCCACAGGGCAAGGAGAAAGTTTCAAAGCTTCAGTTGTTGCCTCCTGAACCAAGGATGGCCAGTGCTCATTTGAGACATTAGCCTATTACAAAAGTGAAAAATAAAAGAATAAAGAAAACAAACAAACAAACAAACAAACAAAAAAAAAACCAAAAAAAACCACACACACACAAAAAAAAAGGAAGTTACAGTAGTGTGTTTGCAGCCCTCTAGAAAGAAAGCAGGTTTAATTCAAGCTGTTCTGAGTTATACAAAGTACTTAGCAGTTTAGAAATGTACTTTTTAAAAACACCAACTAACAGTGGTTAGAAGTGCCAGGAAAAGTCATGTTAACGTGACAGAAGACCAGTTTTGCAAGCATTCCACTTCCTCGTTTATGCAAACAATCTTTTTGTTTTTTTCCATAAAAGTTTTAGTAATGCTTCAGAAACCCATTTGCTCTTCAAGCTTGTAAATCTTCATCCCATATACAAGTCTATTCTAGAATGCAGAATTTATCCCCAGAAGTGACATTTTTTACCAGCAGGGAAAACCAAGATGGTAATTACCTATAAGAGCAATTTTTAAGCAAAGTCATGCCTCTTAAGAATACAAGAAGAAAAAAAAAAAAGAAAGAAAAAAGGGCTTAAGAAAAACCTTATTATCCCCCTTGTGTCTGGATAGCATTCAAATTACTGTACTTCATTTGGACAGATAATTGGGAAAGAAGCAATTTTCAAACAGAGCTTTCTTGGACCTGAGAAAGGTTTTCACCAGGCTTTTGCACATTTCATGAAATCAGTGCAGATTAGAGTCTGAAAAGAAATCCATTCATCAGCTGCTCTGCTCATTCAGAAAGCAGAGATGAGATAATCAAATTCATACTAATCACATTTTAAATAGAGCCATATATATTCTTAAACCATTCAGGCCAGCAATTAAAGAGGTAGTATTGATTAAGTTACAAGGCACCTTCTGACATGGAAGCATTTGGGAGCAATAGGATACAGGGAGCAGACCACTATAAAACTGACAGAACCACAGCAGGAAAAATACTGCCACTTGACAAATCCTGCCTTTTGAAGCATAGTGCTTGTGAGGAAGAAACTTAACTACACTGAGGGTGATTCTCTTCTCCCACAGGGTGCAACAGCTTTGCAGCTTTATCCTCAGTAAAACTGCCTGCCTTTTCTTATATAAGATCTCAGAATGCACAGGGTTGCTTTGCCTGATTTTGATTATGGCTGTTAGCTGTGTTGTCTGTTAAAATGCATGAAAAAGCATTAGCCAGGATCACAGAAGTATCTACATTTTAAACGAGGCTTTAAAGCAGTCTAGGAGTGAACTTCAAGTTCCTAGAGTGACACTGCTTAAGAGAATAAACAAAATATCTGAGATACGTTCACCTTGCCCCTCAGTGCAATGAACAGAGTAATTTTCTTTACACCACAAGGTACACTTCCCTTAGATTGTTTTTAGACTTCAAGACAAGGCACCGTATCTGTAAATTACTATATGGCATATCTGGAAATTACCATATAGCATAAAATTACTTGAAATGTGACTGGTGTCTCCAGGCACCAGTGTAGAAAAAAATGTTTATTAAGGCAGTCGTCTGAACAAGAGGACAGATACTTCAAGGGTACATCAATTTGGATGATAAAACTGAAACTGTTATTAGACAAATAAGCCTTATTGAACAAGCTGTCCTCTTTATGTGCATAGTGGTTCTATGTGATTATGTCACTGTAACCTCTCTTACAAAAAAATATTCCACTGTCTCTTGAACTTTCATTTTATTCTCTAGTTGTCATTCATAAAGTGCAAAATCAAACATTTAAAGACTACAGAAGCCCTACATCCCATCAACTCCTGTTAAATCATGCAGTTATGTTATACTGGTTATCCTACCATGCAGATTTCCAGTGCGAGCATAGCTAGCCTGAGCAGACTGGATAACTTCCCGTTCCAGCTGCCCTGCTGTGACGCCAGCTGCAGACTCTTTCTGTAACACATCTCTGCTCCAACCATCATTCTCTGTGACTGATATACTTTTGCCAGCCACTGAAAATAAAAATCCAACAAAAGCAATTATGAAGCCACCACAACACACATCCCTTAGGTAGTATCATTTAGTTCAATTTATAAGAGTACCACAGCATACAATTAGCTAAAACACCACCATGCATCCATACATCATTCCAACTATACTTCATTGTGCCCTGCAGGAAACTGGCAGTATGCCTCACTACAGAAACTTATTTTGGGAGCTCACTGAAACTTTTCGACAGATTTTCTCAGCCTATCTGAGTTGCACCAGGAACATCAGACATCACAACATGAGCCTGGGTACAGGTGATGGGTGTACACTTGTGTCACACAGTTCCCAGTCCAGCTGAGTCATACTGGAGGAGATAGATGAGACAAAGCAAATAAGAAGCTTGGATACAGAGTTTCATGATTCTGCTGCCTGCTGTGCCACAAGACATCCTGGATTTCCTCAAGAAGAGAAGGAAAAGGATTCTAACTCCTCCATCTTTAATTCTGTACTCATGTCACATTTTTTGAAGCAGATGCAGCCACAAGTTTGCAAATCCCTGACACGTATGTGATATTCATGAAGATGTGTAAACCACATTTAGAAATACTCTTTGCTGAATCATCAAGCAAACAAAGCAATTTCTTATTAAAAAAACACAATTCCCTTGCTTTTGACCAAAGCTCTTTAGACTTTTGCTAGCTAAAGACTGCATGATGTTATAAGTGTCAAAAATTATTAACCCTTTCTGGTGCACAGAAGCTATTTATCCACTAGACACACTAGAAAAGTATTAATTAGCACTAGTGAGACTGTGCATTCTTGACACTACATTGCAGGACTTCTTTGTAACATAAAACTTCCATTCATGTGAAGAAAAAACAACTTCCCTTGCCAGTTCTTCAATGCTGAAGATGTCTAGCTCCCAAGAGAGCTGAAGAAGAGAACCCTTATGCAAAGGCACAACGGCAGCTCTACCTGATGTGCTTTTCTCTATTTTCCTGGTAAGTCACAGCACAAAAAGTGGAACAGCCATCAAAACAGCAGTTCAGCAGTACTCCTAAATCTAACCATTTACACAAAATCCAAAAACTTCAGCAAAAAGAAAAGTTAGGGGGCCCATAACCTAGTAAAACTATAAGGCATCACAGTGGATACTTCCGAGTAAGACAAAATCTTTATCACACTCTTAGGATGTCTAGAGAGAGAAAACATAAAAGCATGTATTTATCCACTATGAAGAGATGTAGCAGCCAGGCTTTTTCAGAACACTATCTAAGCCTTGAGAAATACTTTCTTTAACTGAAGACTGAAAAGATCTTCCTCAGAACTAGTTTGTCTGTGGCCTGGATTAAGAAGCCCAAACCAATCAAGCCCTCCCACTCCCATATACACTTTAAGTTCACTTATTCTCCCTGCTTGTAAGCAAGATAACTTGGCTATGCAAGGGATGCTTGAAGAATGTATACAAGCCCTTATTTAATTTTGAAAATATGTTACCAAAATATAGGGTACAATCATGTCTTGCCTGCCCCCTCTTTTGCAAATCCAATCTGAACGAGTTCTGCAGATCAGAAAGATCAAGTCTCACAAATAAAAAAAAAGCAGCATCAAAAAAAGCACCTTTACAGAAATTTTATTCCAATGTTTCAGAAGAGGATCTGCAGCCCTCTAACAAGTGAGATAATCTCTACAGCAGCCTTGTACTGATCTTCTAAGACTAAAATCAACTTCAGTGAATCTTACCACTAGCAGGGTTTTATTTTATCAACAGGCAGAGGGAGCACCATAAATCCTTCAGACACATAAACAACTCTAAAACCTCACAGAATTTTTCTAAACAATATGCTACTTACCTTGGAAAACAAAGACAATAACTGTACCTAAAAGCAACTGTTAGAAAATAAACAAATATATGTGCAGCATCACTAGAAAGATCCCTTGGCATGTGTGAGACAGACTTCTCAGACTGTCTCACAGAAGCAGTGCATGAAGCACCTTTATGTCTACTATGAAGGATCATTCATGACATCATGGAAGAGAGTTAGTGAACACTAACTGGGAGCTCCCTACACCACTCACTGAAAACTTTTTGATAGATTTTCTCAGCCCATCACTAGGAGTAATTTCTCATCTCTGCAGAATCAACTTACTCAAAAGAACACTGACATCTGAAGTCAAGGAGATTATGGAGAAAGACCTTGACTGTGTTTCAAGCAATTTCAATTCTCCCAGATAAGGAGACTGGAAGAAAGAGACTTACTCAGCTTTTCAGATCCTGAAAAAGGAATTGTATACTACTACATTAGGTAGCCCTTTACTTCCAACTATACTTATGTGTTATGAAATATTTCACTGTTTTCTGCTCACATGTCAAATCATAGGTTCCTAAAAGACACAGGTGGTAGGGATTTATCTCAGGTTTTTAATTCTCCTGTCTCCATGTCTGTTTGCTCTTACTAATGGTCCTTATTATTTCAATTATTAAATAAGAGTAACATGATGTTTCAACTTTATAACGAACCACATATAATCTATTTTGTCTGTCACTGACTGTCAGCAAATAAATAAAACCAAGCAGTGAAACAAACATAACCTTCACCCTCTTATAGTGGCTGTGATAGTGGCACACCAGTCAAGGAAAGGATGCACACTTACTTGCCAGGCAGCAACTGAAGTTGAACTGGTCATGACTGTCTTGCGAAGCTCCTCCAGGATGTTGCCTGGAAGTTCTTTGTGAGACTGCAACAGCTGTTTACACTGAACTTGTCTCAAAAGTAAAAATAGAGCTGGGTGCTCAGGGCAGTTTTTTAAAGCCTAAGACCAAAACAATCAGAATTATCATTCCCAAATATCAATGTGGTTGTCTGACCCTGACCGAATGCCAGGTGTTCAGGTGCCCAAGATAGAGCCACTCCCTTCCCCGGCCCCCGGCAAAAGGAGAGAAGGGGAAAAAAAAACCCTGCAAAACCAAATTTTCAGCAGAACTGAAGCAGTTTATATATATTTACAGAGAGAGAGAGAGAGAGAGAGAGAGAGAGAGAGAGAAGAAAAGAGACAATCTAATATATATACACACATACACAAAATAAGAACAAGAAAACAAGTTTTTGCTTCTCTTCTTACCAAAACAAAACTTCCTACCAAAACTGCTGAGATAGTCAAGACAACTCCTCCTGATCCCTCCCCTGACCACATCCGACCAACGGCTGCCTTGTGGTCCACTCACACTCCAAGGAGTGATGACAGGGCTCCATCCACTACCTAGCCAGAAGAAGGACTGCCCTCTGATTTCCAACTCTCCTCCTTTATATCTAAGCTGATGTAGAAATAGGATGGAACATTTCACTTCAGATAAGTCATGCGAGCTGGTCTACAAAGAAGGCCTACAGGTAAACCATTACAATCAAAGATACTTAGATCGTTCCATTTTGCTCTTTACATAAAACAGCACTTGAAAGCATTCTTAGAATGCTTGCAACATGGCAGTTTCTTCCTCCTCTACACAAAGGAGTGTTCCAGGGATTGAACTAGGAAAATCAGCAACATTTTTACTTTCCTTAAAATACATTTGAAGTCTATCTTATATTTTCTATTTGTCCTACTCTTACAGGTTTCTGAAAGACAGTTTTTATTTGGTTTGTCAATCATTACAAGTTTTGGCCTATTAATAGAGGCAAAAACTTGTCCTGTGGCTAAAAGGGACTTTTGTTGTGTTTCAAGCAATTTCAGTTCTCCCAGGTAAGATGCTTTACTCTCACTGGAACAAAAGCACTGTACTAAACACTACCGGTTCAGTAACAGCATATACCTAGAGAGCATTTTTTTGAACACATACACACAAAAAAACAAAGACAGAAAACTAGGCATCTGCGGCTTTATCCTTCTCAGGTGAAGTATGTGAAGCTTCTGCAAGCCTCGCTGAATGTTAATTTTCCGTGCTCAAATCACAGTACTTCCAAGAATTACATTCAAATTATTCAAAGAAATTTAAGAAACAACACTTGTACTTTTCACATTTTTTTAAAAAGCTGAAATACATTGCCTGTGAATCCTTAACAAGCTGCTGCTTTATAAAGAACCCAGAGACTTTCTGAAACACAATAGGAGCTGCTAAATTTGTTGTAATTTCCCCTTATGGACAAGTGCGGTATCCCATTGCCTGTCTCAAACTGAATGACAGTTATACAGCTTTCTGAGAATTTCAGGGTTCAAAATTGTCACTGAGAGTTTATGGTACCAGAGAATGCTCCCCTTTGTCTTCACTAATTGCAGGCACTGACTGTCCTCTCCCCAGGCTATTAGTCAACAAAACACATGCAAAACTCTCCATAACCTTCCCCCATGCTAAGATGGTGGGAAGGGCATACCTTGTATGTTCAGAAAGCTCTGATCCTTGATAATATAAGACAGGTCAGTAGATATATTGGCCAGAAAAGGAAAACACCTTCTCACCAAGTGAACAAAGAGACAAGAAAGTACGTTCCTCTGAAATCACATGTTTAATGAATCTGTTTGTTTCGGCATTTTTTGTGGTTTGCTTTTTTTTTATAACTCCCACCACTGTTAATACAGAAATGCCAAAAACAAGGAGCACATTTGAATGGGATTTGTAATTTTCCTTAATGAAAGTCAAGGATGTGTGCTGCTGAGTTCAATAGCTTTTTTTGCTTGCCTTTTGCCAAGTCTTCTGTTCATGAACACCTGAAACACACACTTGAATGTTGTTAACACCCCATCCCCCTTCCTTAACTGCATTGCCCCAAGACTTTTCTTTTTACAAATTAAATTTGTAGCATCTACTTGTGGGTCTGAAACAAAACAACAACACAACTCAGCAGAAAGTATAAGTCCCCGCCAAGTCTCCTATATGGACTTCCTGCCTTGACCTTCTGTAATGTTTTACTTAATTCTAGGTTAATTCTAGGCAGGAAGAGCAGACTTAGCTTTATCATGACATACGCTGCTTATTTCAACTATTAACACAGTTTTCAGTGTTGCAAACAGAATAAGTATCTTGGGGAGGGGAGAATATTTCAACAACTAGCTCAGTTGGGTAGAGGAGGTGCTACTAATGCCAACCTTGCAGGTTCAATGCCCCCATGGGCCATTCACTTAAGAGATGGAGTTGATGATCCTTGTGGGTCCCTTACAACTCAGAATATTCTGTGAACTACTGTATTTTGTAGCTCTGATGGAACAGACAGTTGCTAATTCAAAGATTACTTTTTTGTATAATGCACACAAATTATTTTTATACAATTCTACCACAATCTGCCAGTATGACGCCATCATACCTTGTTACAAAGAGCTTCAGCTTCTGATAGTTTACCAGTCTCCTCTAGACTGGTAATAGCTTGACAGAGACACCAGTCTTCAAGAATATGGACATAATTATGTGGCAGGTTACTTTCCCCAGCTGTAAAGACAGATAAAACACTTAAACAGATTAGTGTTTATGCTGTAGTGCCATACCATGGCCACATGCTCTAGAAGAACTTTTAGGAGTTTTAACCTGACATGACTTCATTAGTAGGAACATTGAAAGATAGCAAAATTAAAAGCAAGAGGGGGAAAAAAGTGTACACTATTTCAGTTATTGATTCAGGAGCAATAAATCAAACGTGGAATTTTAATTCCAGTTTTCAAAATACTCTAAACATTGAGCAAGACTGACCCTCTACTGGAAAAATTACAGAACTCAAGGGTACCTTAGACTTTCCTTGTAAACAGTGTTGCAGCAATGTAATACATCTACAACCATCCATTTAGGCATCAGAATCAGAAGTACTATTTTAAAAATCATTTGAGGCTCTGGAGGGGAAAGCAAGCTGCCATTAAGTAATTAACCCTAGCTGTGCATTACAATTTAGCATTCAGCTCAAACCACTAAGGAGCACTCTTCAGCTTAACTGCAAGTTCAAAATTGTAATGGCAAGCTAGATAATTTCAATTTTATTTTATTTTTTTAAAATACAAAACTTGTATATCTTACTTTTGGCTGAAACTGTAGACATAAGTGTCATCTCTAGACCTGTTCGCTTCAGCTGAGTGTTGTTCAGACAGACAACAGTGTTTTCAGCATGACAGGCTGCCATTAGAACTGCCCAGGCAGCAGGATTATCTAGAAAAGAATGGTCAAAGGCAATTCATGCCCATTCTAAAAATGCTGGTATTTCATTTTGAATGTTTTTTACCAGATCAAGCATAAAAACATAGCTATCAATGGAACTACACACTGTAAATAAGAGATAGCAACAAGAAGATAAGTAATGGAACTCAGCCCAAGGAAGCAGATAACTACTTGCCTCTAACTAATAAGATTTGTCCAATATAAAAGGAAGATTCTGTTTCTACAGACGACTAATATACTTCTCCCATAAACACCAGTGTGCTAACCTGAAGCTGCCAGTTTATCTCTGACTACACAGATTAATTTTGGCTATCACTTAGTGTTGTAAGAGTGGCAGCAAAAATCCCACAATGCCATCCACACCTTTCAGTCATACAGACTCAGTCTGGTCTGACCACTAGCACGAACGTTACAACAGTTAGTGCCTACTTCCACTGCCACTAATTTCAGTGTCAGTTTTACCTTCATCTAGCCATGTGAAGAACATCCACTACTGGAAAAATGGTCTCTGCCATGAACTGGACAGAGCTTAGCTAAAGATTTCATCTATGTGAATTTTCATCCCTAAGATAATTAAATTTGGCAGTAAAATGAAACAAAGCTTGACGATTCAACAAAGAAAAATGTAAAGTACACTGCTGTTTTAGCAGTCATACTCTTGTGTGTTCCTGTAGGAAAGTAACTGAAATTTTTAACTTAACCCTTACGCATCAAAGCAAAAGGACTGCAGAAGAGACAATGTTTTGGTATTTCAGCAAGTGCAAATTAGAAATTGAAAACGCCAGTAGACTTGTGTTTCGTACACTTAAGGAAGAACACCATTTAGTAAGAGAACAGTTGTCTATAGCTCATAGCCTACACATTGTAACAGAACCTTTCTAATTCAAATTCTCAAGATAGATGAGTAATTCTTTTCTGTTTGGTGTTGCATATTGGCTCTAAGGAAACATATGTTTTTCAGTTTTGTCTAACATAGTAAATAATACTTATGTCCTCTCCTGCTGAGAAATTAAGAAACTGCCCACATTTTCAGAACAAGACTTAAAACCTAGTGATATTTTTCTTCTTGTCTAGTTTAATTCCCATTGTCTAAACTTGGAATGCCAGTGAAAATTTAAACTCTAAGCATTTTCTCTAAAATGCAGATGGATAACCCTAAACAACAAACCAATCAAGAAAAGAAATCTACTTTTCCTACTACAGTAATTTTGTTTCTCATGGGTAAAAATTAAAAAATGACTATTGTGTTCGAGAACAAGGGTAACCTGGACAGATGTGGATGGCCTTCTGAATATTTTTTATAGGGTTGTTTTTCTCATCTTCTAACATGTGACAGCCTGTTGCCAACTGATTAATTGCAATGTTCATCAGGACTTCCTATAAAACAGAACATAAGACTCATTTAACACTGTAAGTGATCAGATGGAATTAACGTTAGGATTGTTCATGGAATTACAAAATCTTCATTTTAAGAAAGCCAAACCTTTCCGTGCTTTACATCAAGTATATGCGCAGTGTTTCCTGCCACAACTCCCCCCTGCAAGATTAAAAAAAAAACCATTGATTTGGTTACATGAGTAATTAATTTTATGCAAAATATAATGCCAGTATATTTTTATCTTTGTTAACTAGAAATACAGGATTTGCACAATGAGATATTTTCCTTGCTTACATGACAATCTCTTTATAAAAAATTAGGAAGAGATATTCAGGGTTAGAGCTTGTCTATATGATGTGTTTCTGATTTTAGCCCCACATTATAAAGGAGTTTGTTTTCAGGTGCTATTTCTGTTTACGTAATTAACATACATTAAGACAAAGAGTATTTATTTGGAGAAAGGCTAATAATAAACACAAAAGTGGCAAGTGAAATTGACTGGATTAACCAAATTGAACACATGAAAATTTTAATATTTATATATATACACATATCTATAAAACTAAACAAAAATTTATACATATCCTTTTATTGTTGGAATAATTCTAGCAAACTTTTCCTCTAAGTTTATTTCAAGAAGATCAAGAACTGTTACCTCACGAAAGATGCAAGTAATAGTGTATATAACTTCTGTATATGGCTGTGCATTGCTTTGTATGTAAGCCTTAAGATTTCATATTAACTAGTGAAAGTTCACATACTGAAGGCTGGGGTGTTTTTTAGTTAAAAAACAACATAAACTATTCAGGCTGTAAACAGCATACATGTTGCAGCAATGCACTTACTTTTGCCTTTTGTGATGCATAGAGTGGAACTAGTCGAGATAGAAGAGACCAGAGGGCAGGATTATCAGGGTTACTGGAAAAAGAAAGACTTTCTGGTTTAGATATGCACATGGTCTTCCATAACTCAGTAGGCAGCTGCTATAGACACCAAATGGATCTTTCTCTACTAAGAAAACAATGCAGTAGAGTAGAAAACAGACATGGGTAGTAATTCAAAATAAAAAAATATTGAAGTTATATTGCTAACTAAAACCATCAGAATTTACAATATGCATATCAACATTCATGGGAGAAAACAAACTTTAGGACTACAGGTCTTATCCTCATAGTTTGAAGAACAAGGAATTTTAATTGTAGTCAGAGAAAAACAATTTACATGTAGAATTGTTTCCAAAAACACTTGGAGAGACTGAGATATGTTTTGCTTAAAGGCACAGAATGGTAACGCTAATCAAAACACATTTAAACACAGGCATTTAGCTAATTGAACAGATAACTTCAAAGGATGTTTTTAAATATTGAGTAAAAACCTTAGAGACTTCTCTAGGCTAAAGGTTATGCTCCATATGATGAAAGACGCTTTCACAGAACAGTTAACTAGTCTAGCTGTCAAAGAAGCCACTGTAACAAAACCAGAAAAAAACTGAGTAAACCATGAAACATTCGATTTCATAAATCAGAAAGCAAACTTCTGTCAGCTGATGCTACTGCCTTAAGTGAGGACTTCATCTTTGAAAAATAATTTTTTCCATTTTTTTTTTAGAATAATGAGGTAAGTAAACAGAGATTTGCTTAGTCTTCAAG
>JAWWEU010000091.1:3220564-3235480 GCA_035583155.1 Acropternis orthonyx
AATATATTTACAGGGCAATCTATACCAAGACAAGCTACCTACCTGTGCACTGCTTTGGAGACTACTCTCTGGACTCCCAGATTTCTACCTTGTAATGCATAAACAGCAGATGCAGTAAGGCACTGCTCATAAATCCCATCATCCCCTTTTTCATGCTTCAGTAATTCTTTTAGGGCTGCTGTTGCAAGTGTTGCATCCTGCTTTGCCAGTCCTAGTGTGCACAAAGCCTTCAGACTTTCTGTACTAGGTTCCTTTAATGAACTGTTGAAGGAAAGAGATACTATTCTGGAGCATAAATTAAACATACTGTTAACATTAAAGTACTTATGCACTTCTGACTCCTCTTTGCTCCTATGTCCCATGAATGATGTATAGAATTAACAGTCTCTCACTGTGGAATTGTGGATCAAGCTAGATCTGTATCCTGCAGGATCAGAGAGCTACAGTTTCCTAATCAAGCCCTTAATGATTCTTTTTGCTTCCAAAAAAAAAGACAAGAATGTAAGCATCTAAGTCTGACTATTTAAACACAAGCAGAAGGCACCCTTTGACAAGTAAGAAATGGTATGCTATCTTACTAGCTGTCAAGACATACTCACAGTTAAAAACTTCTGTGCCAAGCTGGCAAATGAGAACTTAAACAGGTAGCTTCTTATTCAAGGTCCTACTGAGGCCCTTTAAGTCATCTAGCATGAATTCCAGACAGCAGAGACATCTGTCTATTGGACCAAAATGTACCATTTTTGTTCTTATTACGAAAATCCACCATATACCTTTGTAGCACTGTGTTTCCAGTTCAGATCTAGACCATATTCACCATGACATTTCCTTCCTAAACCAGTTACTATGATTTTTTTTGTTTTTAGCAAACAAGGTTATTTAGAAAACTTTCTGCTCATGTCTATGACAAAAATAGAAGTCTGCAGTGATATACCGCATGTAGGAAATACCAGGTTCCTAGCTGCCTAATCATGAGTTACTTGAGATTCAGTCTCTTAGGTGATGGACCTTCACTATTTCAGGAACTTCAGGAGTCTCCTGGCAAGATGGTGTACTGTACTGCCACTATGGGAGTTCTCTACTAACAGAGGGTTGACCCTGAGAGGCTGAGATGTTAACTCTTAATCCGTAGCTACCAGGAGACTAACAACGATGCACAGGCTTTTAGGGTCCACAGATCTGAAAAAAACCAGACATTCATGCCCAACTAATACAGATATGTTTCTTTCCATGGGAAAGCTATGGGCTTATCCCTGTCTATGATGCCTGAACACAACTGTTCTGGAGATCTCCTACTCTTTAAACTGAAACGGTTTTCACCAGCAATCTAGAGCTCTTACAGCTAAAGAGCAAAAGTACTGCCTGGTGCTTAGGTAAACTACAAATATTATCTTAAAAGACAAAGTTCTTAAAACTACCATTCAAGGATGCTGCACATCTGAACTGCCCAGCCCTACCACTCCATACTGCTTTAAAAATGTGGAAAACATAGGCCATAAAACAAAAACAGATATATCACAAGAGTAAGAGCACTGCATCCAATTTCACTTTTATTCTGCAATACAAAAATAATATATCCACCTGCGTTCCCACAAAAATGGAATGTGAGGATTCAGCAGTACAGTAAAATATCACATTCTGATTACTATTCACTCTACTCACCATTTGAACAGCAATGTCTTTGCAGCATCCACTCTGTCCTGTTTATATTCTATTATTGCCAAGGCAGTCAGGATATGTGCTCTATCTTTTTCAGACTCCGCAACAGACAAAGCTTTTTCATAGGCTGGTAAAAATTAAAGACTCAGATATGAAGTAAGAGTAAAAATACAACCTTTGTAAAGCATGGTATTAGAAAAGAGAGAGACACTTTGGGTTCAGGTTCACTATATTTTCACCTCAAATCATAAGCAGAAGACAAAAAAATTTCAACTAAACTTACAGATTTACTACTTAAAGCCTGGGAGTTGTTTTATATGTAGCAAGTGAAAACAGAACTGAAAAGTAGTATCAGGATATTCAGAAAAAGCCTGCAAGAACACAGTATCAATACTTCCCTATGATAGTTCATTTATGAAATAGTACTTCAGATAGACACACATCACTGCGTCATGTAAGATTATATAAGATTACTTAAAATTAAGATTACTTAAAACAATGAGATGGCTGTTTATTTCTGAGTGCTTACACTTCAACACTGATAATTCAGTACATGTTTTTGTAAAGTCTCACGTCTTAGCAGTGGAGACCATGACACAGAATCCTACTTATCACTAAAGCTAAAGTGCTTAAAACGATACAATAATCTCCTATCACAAAAGAGTTAGGGTTGGAAGGACCTCTAGAGACCATCTAGTCCAACCTCTCTGCCAAGGAAAGGGTCTCCCAGATCAGGTAACAGAGAACTTATGCAGGTGGATTTTGGAAGTCTGCAGAGAGAGAGACTGCACAACCTCCCTGGGCAGCCTATTCCAGTGCACAGAAAACACCTTTAATGTAATGAAGTTCTTCCTCAGGTTGAGGTGGAACTTCTTGTGCTCTAGTTTATGTCCATTACTTCTTGACCTGTCACTGGGCACCACCACAAAGAGTCTGACACCATCTTCTTGACACCTGCTTTGAGATACCTATAATATTGATGAGATCACCTCTCATTCTCTTGACTAGAACTGATTCTTCCAGGAAAGTCATTTTATCTGAGATCAAGGGAGGCTAAGAGAAAATCAGCTAAATGGACAAGAATTAAGCACTTAAAGTAATGTAGATTCTGTTAGTACATTTGAATAGTTCTAGCACCCTGCTGAACAGCCTAATGATTATCATAGAATCCTAGAATAGGCTAAGTTGCAAGGGACTTAATGAGGATCATCGAGTTCAACTCCTTGTCCTGCACAGGGCACCCCAAGAATCACACCATGTGCCTGAGAGTGTTGTTCAAACACTTCTTAAACTCATACAGCCTTGGTGCTGTGACCACTTCCCTGGGGAGTCTGTTCCAGTACTCAACCACCCTCCGGATGAAGAACCTTTTCCTGATTATGTAACTCAAACCTTCCCTCACTCAACTTCATGCCATTTTCTCGAGTCCTGTCACTTTTCACAAGACTGAAGAAATCTGCTTCCCCTCAGGAGGATGCTGAAGACTGTAATGAAGTCTCCCCTCCATCTCCTCCTCTCCAGGTTGAAAAAATCAAGTGACCTCAGCCGCCTCTCATAAGGCTACCCCTCCAGACCCCTTCACCACCCTTGCAGCCCTCCATTGTATGCTCTCTAACAGCTTAATGTGGTGCCCAAAACTGCACATGGTACTCGAGGTATTAAAATAATTGTGGAGTTTGTACTTATGCATCAGGATTGAAAGAGCAAAACAAAACTGAACGACACCTAGGTTGGTCACACAAACAATTTTTTCTAAGATTAACCTCAAGAGAAGTGCCCCATAATGCTGTGAAATTTACCTTTGATACTTTCTTCTAAGAGTCCTTTCTTGAAGCAAGCTAATGCTAGCCCCACAATGCCATCAAACTTGGTTAGGGGTATTGATGCGTAAACTTCAATGGCCTTATCACTCAAACCAAGAGCACTGTGAAAAAAATAATATTACTGGTATGAAGGATGTAGCAATAGCTGCTATGATTCAGGCAAACGATCTTTGAAGACCAGTATCCTCTTTTCCACTGTAGTTTCAAGCAGACGCCACAGGAAAAGAGCAATATTTGGACAAGAATGTGCAGTATTCCCCACCCTTCTTCAGTTACAGCAGTTACTCTTTCCAACTATTGGTTGCATGAAGAATACTTGATAGGAAAAATCCTCCCCATCTGCACAACAGCTACATATATAAGGATGTCACTTAAAGGTCAACACAATGGAAGGGAAGAAAACAGCAAAGGAGAAACATGAAAAAAGCAAATCAAACTATGAATGCACACAGACAAGTGCACATACAGGCAGACCTTACAGCATTGTTTTTCTAACACCACTATGATGGAAATAATACAGGATTGTGTTTATTAAACTACTTAATAATTACTAGAGCTTGCTCTTGTCTAAGTTGCACACAGAAATCAACACACATACAGCTTGGATCTGAGACTACAGGAATCAAAAGAACTGCTGCTAAAATCTTCTCTGAAGTTAATGAATTATCACATAACCACAAGCTTGAAGTTCCAGCATCATGTACAGAAACTTAAGAATACACAAGGTTTCTGAAGAGAGCTAACAAATACCTAATTAGCAGAACATGAGTTATCTCATATCCAAGTGACGTCTGAAAGTCTTCATCTGTTAAGACTTGGGTCCTGCATTCCCTCAGAACCAGAAAGGTATCATGACGGGAACTTAGAATTTTGATTAGCACTGCAGCAGAGGGGTTCATCAGCAGAAAGATCACACAGATGTACACAACACCCCAATCACACATGCTTCGGGCTATACAAGTCAATACAAATTCAAAGGGCAGGTGGAAGGGATTTTGAATAAACCTCAAAGTAGCTATTTTATTCAGACTAAATCTATTACATGTCTCACATGTGAAGACTGTAAAAAACAACACCTCCCCCAGAAAAATAAAAAATTTATTCTGGAGACCATACAACAGCTACAGTGTATAGATTACATTAAGGTGCTATAGTATCAAGCAAATGATTACAGAATCACTGATACCTAAGACATCCATCAATTCCTTGCAATTTAATTTTTTTCTTTAATACACTACACATTTCTGGAGCAAATACAAAGTTCAGTCAAATCTGTCTGCAGTTAAGAATTCAGAGATTATTTTTAGCAATGACCTTTCATCTTTAAGCCTCATCATGTTTAGTGCCACTGCAGTCACTCCAAACAAAGTGAAGCTAGGAGCTCAGAAAATATGTCAATCAACACTTACCACAGTGACCTGCCATAGTTTTGCATTGCTGTATTGTATTTTTCAATATCCTTGGAGTTTTTCAGCAATGAAGCTGCCCTGAAATTAACCACAATGAAAAATAATCACAATTTGACTGTAAGATGCATATTTTGAGAAAAGTTCTCAGAGCAGAATGGACAACTGTTTTATGCAGAAGCTTTTTTATGCTAATGAAACACAAACAGAGCTTATTTTACCATTTTAATGCATCAACAAACACATTCACCAAACACTGTTTCATTTGCCACCTTCCCCTACCATTTGAAAACAAGAGAGAAGGAAAAAACAAAACCCAAAACAAAACAAAATACAATAAAAACCAAAGCCCAACCATCTCCAATAATTAGACTAGGAAAGAGAATAGAACTAAGACCAAGCTTACTTACTCCCAAAATTTTACTTAAATACCACAGTGATTTAGTTAAATGTCCTGGAAAGACACAGAAGCCTTGGAATGTCTTTACTTTTCCAGTTTTGTGTTTTGCATTTCCAAATTTGGTATAGGAACATCCCCACACATCCCCCTACAATACATTTAGTTGAAATGTACTGCTGAACTGAGAAAGTAAGTCAAGGTTTTTAAGGAAAAGAAAATCCCTTAAGATTTTCAGGTGGTGTGTGGAAAAGAGGTCAAGTAAGCTTTCCAAGGGTGTACAGTTTACCTCTCATAGGCATATGCTGCCTGCTGTTTTAGGTGTAGGTACTCATTCAAATAACCAAGCATTGTGAAAGCAGAAACATCATCTGGATTTCTTTCTAGAAAATCAGAATTGACAATAGGACAACAATATCAGAAAGAGCTGCAAAAAAGCATTATGAAAAGTCTGCTACATTGAAGCTACAGTGTACACATGTATACAGAACACTTTGCCAGGTGCTTCTGTCAGTTGCTCACTAGCATAATTTTGACAGGCTGCAGGCAAAAACAGGAGACAGATGACCCAGATGACATGACGTTAGCTAAAAAATGCTTAAAATATTATGACACAGAATTAATGCACTCAATATATTTTAAGTTTCTCAGCACACCATGGGGGTTTTTTGTAATGAAATAGTAAAGTATTCATCTCATACTGACTCCAATAAAATACTGGCAGAATCCTATTGGTTTTTTTTAATGCTATATCTCTGGAACAATTCTGTGCAAAGTGCTATAGGATCACTCTGCTTGAGCAGGGAGGTTAGGCCAGATACCCATTCTGTTCTAGCAATTAATCACAGAATCAAAAAATAGGTAAGGCACAGACTTCTCAGCTGTCATCTCATTTCAGACTTACAACTTTTCTTTCCAAACTAGTAAGGAAGCCCCGTCAGCAGTTCACTTAAGAACAGCGATGGCACAAAGAAATACAATCTCATATTTATCTTGTTTAGAGGGCTTGAACCTTACTTTTTAGCTCTCAAAAGTCAGCAACAGATTACTCCAACAATTTATTTACAGTAACAATTGCAGATTAATGAAAACCCACATTTGCTCTAACTTTTCAGGCTAGACATATGCAAGCCTACTCCAATGGGTAAGCTGGCTTGGAACCTACTGAAGGTTAACACAATCATATGCTTGAGGCTATGGAGTGACACAGTACCCAGGAACAGTTTTCTGCTAAGCATCATGGCACAGAGGCAGAGGATCTAGTATCTATCTACACCTATGCATACAGACAAACACAATGGGAGCCTGAGAGCAAAATACCTTATGACAAGGATGACAAGAGTCTGGTCCCCATTTTCACTAGTATTTGCAACAAAGTCTACACAAATGAGTAGACAAACAGAACTCACATCTGTTTCATTTTTGTGTGACAATAAAAGTCAGTGGTCTGCTTACCCTGTTTTTATTACTTTACAGCTCAAAAGCCTTTCTCCAGTTAAGCCATCCTCTCTTGTCCAAATTCTGGTTTATCTGTGCATTCTGAAGGCATCTGTTAGGCATGACAGGTTAGAGAGGTATTTAAATTACCTACCTGTATATTTGGTTAAGACCATCTGGGCTGCTGGAATAGCATTCATTTGAACAATGTTGTACAGATATAGTTCGGTGTTTCTGTTGGCTTTGTCCTGCAGTGTTGAACATACCCAGTGGGCATAGCCTTTTGCTCCCTCAGCCTCAAGAAAAAAACATTCCCCAAATTAGGAATCATTAAACCTGCTCAAGATACAGCAAAATAATTACAAATTGTAATAACAATTTTGTGGTTTAGGACAGAGTTTTGGTCAAAAATCTGCATCAGTGTCAAGCAAAAGAAAATACCAAACTAAATTACTCCACACATACTTCTAGCTTGCCCTTTGGTCAAGGTGAATTCTTATATTTTCTTGTAATCTGCTGCATCACTGTAGGGATGACAACAAAAAAAGCTATGAGAGTAAGTCCTCCACTTTCTTAGAACTCAGGGTCCTTGCTATCTCCTGAAATAATTTAAACCTTTGATTTATATCCAATTCGTTGGGAATATGAAGAATGTTTTTTCCTGAGTTATGGAACCAATTTTTTGGACCCTTGGGACTAAAGCACTTAAGACAGTAACTGCCTGCTCTACCGTGCCAGCATAAGCCAGGAACAACATGGAAGTAAGACAATCTCATTTGAAACAAGACTGTAACAGTTTCACTATTGAAGACATGACTATTTTTAAAAAATTGAATCTCATAAGTAGAGAGACTGGATATATACAAAAACTTCAGAACAATACAACTGTTATACTCACATGCATATTGAGTTCAGTTGTGTGCCTGAAGAGATCCATAGTATCATAGCTGCCTACCATCTCTGCAATAAGAGCCTGTAAAGAAGCAAGAGTTTAAGTCACATGTTTTAAAAATCATGACAATGACAGAAAATTCCGTACGTGTTATGTCAGGCATATCTTAAACATTCAGCATGAAGACACTTTCTTTTCCTCATATTCTTCATGGAAGACTGGTTTTAGAAATAAAATGAACACAGTTAAAAGGGGCACAAGCCGTTTCCAGAGTATCAGTACTTTGAAGTCTTCTGCTACTACTCTGTATTCTTCAGGACAAAGACTTGTGTGTGTTAGAACAACTCATAACAGTATCTGACAGGAGCTGAATTTCAACATGTGACAGTGTTAATCTTTGTCTAGAATCCAACTATGATTATCACTGGCAGGTCAGCTGTTGGGATGAAAGAATTGTGGATAGCAGAAGGGACAACAGCCACAAGTGACCAACCCTGGGACTACACCTGGGAGGAAGACAGAGAGCCCCACACCTCCAGTGTTTGAGAGACTTTTTAAAACGTTTTTAATGGTTTTATCCTGTTTACCCCTGGCTGCTGTATTTCCCTCATGTTGTATGTTCCACTAAGTTCTTCTGTGCCTCATGGTTTTTCTCCTTATCCCTGATTGGTGGAGATTTGGTGCGGTGATGGGAGGGTTTTTGCCCTCTGCCCACTTGCCATGTCTCCACCTTCTCTTTAGCATACTCCTCCCCTGCTCCGCCCTAACTCCACCCCAGTTACACCCCTTTCTGGAAGGCTCCTCCCCAACCCTATAAAAGGGGTGGACAACTTAATAAAGTGCTCACTCGGCCTCAAACCCTTGAGTGAATCAGTTCTTCCAATACCTGAGAGTCGCAGCAGTCAGCAGCATGGGATTATGAAGTTCTCCTACAGTGATTATAAAAGTATGAGTCACAAGTACCTCAACTATTCACAGATGGCCTAGGTATTAGCAGGAGCACATCAGCTCTCAATGGTAGGGGATAAAGGGAATTCCCAGAAAGTGCGAAGTGTTTTGTCCCAGGTACATTAGAGGCTTACTCATTCTAACAATGGTGTTAGAAAGGGAGGGCTGAAAAGAGAGTTAGGTGATACAGCTAGTTAGTGGTACAGCTGAAGCTGAAATAACCATCACCTTATGAAGGCAGCACTTTATTGACAGTTGTCAATAAAAAGCCTGAGAGCACAAACAGTGACTGCTTTGTTGATCGTTTCTTACTGAACTCACAAAATCAGCCATTATGCAAATTTATCTGATGAACTATCTTCCATTCTATCACCACTATGGAAACA
The DNA here is from genome assembly GCA_035583155.1 of Acropternis orthonyx. Classification (NCBI taxonomy): domain Eukaryota; kingdom Metazoa; phylum Chordata; class Aves; order Passeriformes; family Rhinocryptidae; genus Acropternis; species Acropternis orthonyx. Next base: position 3,229,513 of record JAWWEU010000091.1, read on the forward strand.
AAGGGTCCTATCCACCTTCAAGGAACTATAAGTTCCCCTTACTTGAAACAGTTTTCAGGAACATGAATAAGCTCCAATTATTAAGATGAAATTCAAATCCACTCTCTGACAACTGGGTTTGGTACATAGTTTTCTGATTTTTCATCATACCTGTCCAATCCAACACAGCAAAGAAGAAGGCTCCAGAGACTGGGCTACCTTGAAGGCTTCATGAGCTTGCTGTAAAACAAAGAAGACTGTCTGGCATGAACTATTGAACTGTCTGGCATGGTAACAGAGTACTTCTGAGAACACAAAGGTATTAACAGGTATTAGAAAAGATTTAGTGTACCAGATTAGGTCACTACGAAAACATCTACTGTGCCACACAGAACAATGCATTGCCCAGAGAAATAACCTGTTTACTTTTAAATAAAATTTTTAAAAAATTAAAAAACTTTAAACATTAAAGTTATCCTCCCTTTCAAACCTTCTCGTAAAACCAAAAGAGTTCAGAAGCACATTAACCCTTGGAACAAATTGTATTTAAAAATATGACTTTTGGAGGATCCAGTTTTGAAAATTTGCTTTTCCATAAAGCAAACAGTTAAACTAGCACATTTTCAAAAGCATAAAACTGATTATCACACAAAAGTCATTACTCTACTGACTGCACATGCTTAAGAGTTTCTTCCTCAATTTGGCACAAGGTGAACAAAGTCTTAGCATTAGTAGTCTTAGCAGTAAGCAGTCTGTAGTATCAAATTAATTTTATTAAAAAAATTCAGACCAGTAGAGTTTCAATTAAACAGAATTTCTTTAATTCTAACCAGTGAATAGAACAGGATGTACTTTAGGTGCATGAGAGCTACAAGATTCCCTAAAGATATACTCTTAATTTTTCTCCAGAGAAACTCCGTAAGGTTAGAGTGTCACAGTAAATCATACATCTGCTGATGAGCAGAAAGTAGCTGCTTAGGGGAACTTGAACATTGAAAGTTCAGTGTCTGACCTACAACAAAAGTTCTTGGTCAAACCTGGCATGTTCTGGTTTGACTAACAACTTCTCAGTCCTTCCAATGAGTTTTCATTCCACCCAGTTGCTTGGAAAGCAACTTCATCAATTCAGCAGAAGTTCACAGTTCACTTAACCTTATCCTTCCAGAAAAAAATACTTAATTCATTTGCATTCCTCAAGTAAAGTGTGGGTACCAATTTAATTTCTTTTGAAGGAAGTACATTTCTGGAACTTGAAAGGGACTTTCTTCTCAATATCCCCACACATTCAACCCCATATACACCCTTAAAAAAAAAAAAAAAAAAAAAGAAAGGGAAATTATATTTCAGGATGGGAAATAGATTACCTCAATGTTTCCAGTTGCCAGATACAGAACCCCCAAGTTGGTCCAGGCAACAATATTCTAGATAGGAAAAAAAAAGTTAAAACCACTATGCAAAAATAACACTGCATTAGGGGAGATGTTTTAAATGCCCACTTGAAATAGTTGGAAACTGCCTACAGCACTTACAATTTTCTCAGCTTGAACAGATTTGATGAACGAATGTTGAGCAAGAGCATAATTCCCAATAGCTGTTGGGAGAAAGAAAAACAAAGAGCTAGATCTAACTGAATTTCAAACACACCATTAGTTGAGTCGCCTTCCAATTTAGGATAATACAGAGCTAGGTCTGTTGCTGAAGACTTACCATTACAAGAAGCAACTACACCAAGTGCATTCCAATAAAGATGATTTTTACTGTCAAGTCTTACAGCTTTTTTGAGACACTGGAAGAAAACCAAATATGGATCGTAATCATTAGGAGAGCAAAAATTGAGATTTTATGCACTTACTTATTCAGAGATGTAGATTTTATTGTGGACATAGAGAGTATGCAGAGAGGCAAGAACATCAGTTTAAAGGATGTACCAGGAAAAAGTGGTAATACCTGCAAAGACTTCTCTAGCAGTTCACTGATCTCATTCATGTCAGTGCCCACTGCTGTGAGGTGCTCTGCTTGTCGATAATAATTTATTCCAAGATCACACCATATGCTAGGCAAAGGCATAAATTTTAAAGCTCTGCTGTAACACCTACAGAAATACAAATTACAGAATCAATTATTCCAAGTCTCTACATAAAGAGCAGAAAGCTGAAAGAACATTCAAAAGAGTGCTGAAAAACCTAAACCAGCAAAACAACACCAGACAAGAATGGAAAGCAAAAAACAACTAAGACATTTTTGTTCAGACACTTAACATCACAGAATCCATTCTAGTCTAAAGGCAGTGTGTAGTGCCCACCACTTGTGAAGCCACTGCTGTGGTTATGTAGGTGTGCATTAAATAAAAGCTCTGTCATTTACATTATGCATGCTTTTACTTAAAACAGACATAAGTAGTTTTTACAGCTCATCAGACTTCCCTTAGGAAGTATCTGACTTTACAGATACTGTTTGAGATTCACTAAGCAGCTGCATTTCTTCACCTTACACATCAAGCTGCAAAAAGCTCAGAGGGAGTCACAGAAGAGACTGCAGAAGTACTGTGACTATTTTCTAGCTCATGAACTTCAAAACAAGCAATTCCCGCTTCCAATGTACTCTAAATCTCTGTATTTATGACATTTTTGCAGGAAAAAAGTACAGACAGAAAGCTAAAAGTATTATCTTGGACTTCAGTTGTCTTGGGAGAATTAATTAGCAAATACTGCAATCACCTCATTTAAAGAGGCACGACTTGTGCAGTAGTAGGGAGGATGTAGTCATGCTCACAAAAACATGACTACATGAGACAGAATAGCAAGAGAAACAAGGAAAATTGCAGGTGCTAGAAAAAGTGCTGATAGCCACTCAGGTAATACAGGAAACATACCCTGAAACGAGTAGTGTAACTTGAAAAACACAAATGAATCTATCTACACACTGCAGGTGTCAACAGATCAGCATGTCTTTCATTTTCTAGAAATTGAATAGTCTAGAATATCCAAGACTGTTTGAGTTTCAAGCTGCATAGAAGCTCTTGATAATAAAAAAGTATTACCTTCCTCCCAGTATGAGCAGCTCATTTTTCTTCAGCATCTGCTTGTCTGCATTTTGACCCATTTTTTCCCAAAGAAGGGATCCTAGTACTTGAACATGCACTTTGCTTGGTGAAATAACGTGCACACTAGTACAGGTATCTCCAAACAGTTTCCACAGGCAAGATATATCAGGACGGTGCTTTATTGCCCTGTAATTAATTATACAGAAAACCCATACAACACCCATTCAGGCACTTCAATATCCTTTTCCCAAGAAAAGTTTGCCACTTTGAAGAATGGCACAAACTCAAATGCAACTCATCAAGGAACTGTTTGATTTTTTTTTTTAATTCACTTTTTTCCTGTTCAAGCTATAGGTCTAAACTGTCAAAACCAAAAAATAAAACCAGGGGAAAAAAAGAAACCACAAAATGTCAATATATTCCAACATTGCTGGGAATAAAATTCTAAAAATTAGCCATTATCTACCAACATGTCAGCTGACTATACACACGCTTGCCTTTTAGAGAACTATCATGTCATATTATAAGATGTGACTCCTCTGCAGAAACTGGAGGGACACTCTTTTCTAACAGCACTCATTCCAAGACTTAATTTAAGACACTAAAACATTTTCTATGAAATGCAAAACAAAAAGATAGAGGGAAGGAAGGAATGTTTTCCTCTTATACACTATTTTTGGTAGGAGTCCCCTTCTTCCAGACCCATCTATCAGGAGGATGGCTGAGGAGAACTGTATGTTATTTCACTTTTGTTATAATAAAATGATACTGTATCTTTAAACAGAAAAAAAACCAAAACTCTGTAATTACCATTCATTTAAGCAACCTACGTTTAGAATTTATTATTCAAACCATTTTTAATAAGCACATTCTTACTTCTAGATTAGAAGCCCTGATCGATTCAATTCAGTTTAACTGAAAATACTCAAACACTTAACTCTTATTCTACTGCCTGTCAACACACAATCCCAGATGAAATTAAATAAGTGAATATTTAGTACTAACCTTGTAAAATATTCAAGAGCCTGCTCTATGTAATCCACAGCCTTCCTGTCCAAATAGTTACCAAGGGCTGATCTTGCCAGCATCAAATAGCACTCACCAAGTCCTGAAAACAAGAGAGAATATCCTCTATGAAAAGAGATGCTTTTATGATATGCTTAAAATGTAAGGTGGGGAGGGAGAATGGAAGCCTGCTCAGTGTTCTGCTTTATAAAAAGATCTATGACCCGCACCAATTATAAACTTACCACAAAATCAAAAGACTCACAATGCTTAGAACAGAGACTTTGCTTTTAATCTATCTTGTAAAGTGTGAACTGTAGAGTAATTTGCATATAAACATAATTAATTATAAAAATCATAGCATTTAAGCTTTAGGTTTGTCCTCAAATAGTAAGTAAACCCCTCATGAGCAATCTGCATTTTTAAGTCTTTGGAGGAAGTCTTTTTTCAAGAAGACTTGAAGTCAACACTATTTAATCCTATTTATGTAAAAATTTACTTCATATGGTGCATTGGGTCTGGCTGAGATGAAGTTAATTTTCCCCACAGCAAAGCTCGTATGTATTGGTAGTTGGAAAGGTGGTGGTAACACACCAGTGTTTTGGCTGCTGATAAGCAGTGTTTGAAACAGCATAAAGGCAGTCTTTCTGACATTCCCTACTTCAGCAGTAGGCTGGGGGTGGTCAAAATCTTTAGAGGAGACACAGTCAGGACATCTGACCCACACTGACAAAAGGGATATTCCATCTCACATCACAACTCTTCAGTTACAAAAGCTAAGAGAAAGGTGGAACCAGTGAGGGTGCATTTGTTATTTCATATGTTTTCTAGGGCAACACTAGGAAAACTGAAGTCCTACTTCATGAGAAGTAGCTGGACTTTGACTGGTGATGGGAAGTAGGGAATAAATTTTGTTTCACTCTGCTTCCACACATGGCCTTTGCTTTTGCTTTATTAAACTGCATTTATCTTGACCCATGAGGTTTTTCCATCTTATTTTCTCCCTCTGCTCACAGAGGGAAGTAACTTCTGAAGGGAAGTAACAGAGAAGCTTGGTGGGCAGCTGGTGTCTAACAGAGACCTGTTAAAAAAATAGAGAACCACTAAAAACAATTTGTTTTGCCACTGCCTAAGCTCCACTGGAAAGACTTGCAGTTAGACAGTGGTTGCAAAAACAGGACGTTCAGTTAACCACAACCTACAGACTCTGTGTGCAAACAAGGTGTGTCACGCAAATGTCATGTAGATATGTGCTGGTTTAAAGATAAACCAGCAGGAGGAATGAATCCAACTCACAAACAGATTACAAGTCAGAATTACAGTTTAGTAAAAAAAATCACAAGTACAAGGGTACAGGGATAAAAAAGTCCGTTTGACCCACAAAAACAAGTGTGTAACCCAGCACCCTGGGGCACAAACAGAATGGGGATCGTCAGCCCCTGTGCTGAGCACCACCTGGCCCTCCTAAGTACAGATGAATGAAGAAGCCCATCAGCGAGTATGATGGTTTCAGTCCAGTCAAGAGCGGCAGTCGCAGTCTTGCTGAGGCTCTGGTCCTCCTCTGGATCCAACCAGCAGTTCACAGTCCCAAAACCTCAATTTATATATGCTTAGGCTCAGGTAAGAGTACCCAGTACCTCCCCAAGGGTAGGGAGTTTCACAATGGGTGATTTACACTCTGGCATATTTTTGGAATCCCTGATGGCCCATTAGCAGACATGACTCCTCCTCAGGCTAGGTGTGAAGGTGCTAATGGCTCCCCGGAGGGGTGCTACCACACCTGAGTCACTGGTGTGAAGACAGGAAACCTTTCTTATCTCACAGATGTTCCCAAACACACAGCTTGTAGCCTGAGGGTTGAGGAGTGCCCCAGGCAGCTGCTGCAAATGATCCATTGTTAGCAGTTCATGAGGGGGCCTAGGTGGAACTCTTTTCTGTGGG